>JASAND010026190.1:0-33999 GCA_030248195.1 Trissonchulus latispiculum | reverse complement strand
GCTTCACGTTTCAATTCCATTATTGCTTCGCCATATGCGTGTGTTATAAAACTTGAAACGGACACAAAATTGGCTAAGAGTTGCGCTTGAGTTTTCGAGCTTTTACACGCAAGCATATATGGGGACAAATAAAAGCGTGACGAATCCTCTGGACGCTAACGGCGTACTCTCCCTGAAATGGAAATTGTATCCAAGTCGAAGCGGGGTACATGTATGCATGTCAAAAGCTCGAAGACTTAAGCGCAACGTAAATAATTTTAATGTCGTTCGAGCTTATAACATACGCATCGAGGGCGAATTTGTTTGAACTGAGGGATCAGATCTGGAATGGAGTCGGCGTGCAGAGGATGTGATACGTATATAGAGTATTGCTGCTGTTTGATACTAGTGCTTTTGATCTTGATGAAGACAATATTTCTTTTGCGCGGAATCAACAAAAATGATGGTGCAAAAATCTATTTAATAGAAGAAATAAAAAAGAAAAGTATCCGCCGTAATCGACTGAATGAAATCGTTGATTTCAGAACTCTTGAACTGTTAAAACTGAATATCTTATAGATTGCAGAATTAATCGGAATTGAAACAGTAAAATTTAACAGGGGCAGTATTCCTTATGAACGTTTTCTTTTATTCAATCGCGAAAGGGAAATTGGTTTTGTTGGAAGGTCGTAAGAGCATTGGAAGGTTCAGGCTGGTTACAATTTCATTTGGTTCTCATCAGGAGAGCATGAGCTTCAAGAGCACTGCTGTTGATTGTTTGTAATGTCCAGCTCAAGCCATTCTAATCTGATTCCTATTTTGTTAACTGTAGCGCCAAAGCACGATACAATTGCTCAAAATCTGGAGACGTTTAGATAACAGTAGCCAAAGACTGCGAGACTGATCTCGAATTCTGTAGCCAAATGGGTTCTAAACACAAATTTGCATAATCCCGAATGCAACGAAAATCGACCTAAACTAAGCATTGTGTTGAAACAGGCTTCTGAGTGGAGAAATGATTCACCTTCCTAAACATGAGTTTCACAAGCCCATAGATTCCTGCTCAGCTGGAATAAAAATAAAAATGGAATCATTATTGATAAACATGACTAGTAACAACGTGGCGACGTAGAGTTAGCACAACTAGTGTGTAGGCTAAAATTGAACTACATGTAGTGAGCAATTTTAGTAGTAAATTTGTTAGTGGATTAGCCATGGTAGAAATGGTGTGTATGTACTTAAACATAAAACATATCACAATTTAAAGCACTACTCATTATTTGTGGACTTAAGCCAAAATTTCTATTACACATTTAGTTAAACGTCCAAACATTATCTGAATTAGACCGCTACTCCACTTCCTCCGTACTCCTAAACCGATTTCGAAATCTTTGCCAGCGCTCTGACCAACCCAAAATTACTTAGTCACATTTCAAACCGCTTGTTTCTACCTATGCCTGACACCACGCCACTATTTAAGGGGGGGGGGGGGGGGGTCGCATACGATTTTTGGTATCTCCAATTTTTCTCATTTCACATATTTTGTAGTCCCTCGCTTCCGAGTCCCGCAAAGCAAAGTGCGTTTGTTGCAAAACTTTTCTATTCAAGCTAGCCTCCATGGTGACCTCGACATGTGTTAAACATAGGAGGACAATAAAAGTTAGGAAAATTTTTCTGCTACAAACGTTTCAAAATATGCAAGAGCAAATCAGCTACCACTCACTATGAAACTGGCAAAATGAGAGTGCTAATATCTATACGAGGTTATTTGCCGTAGGGTCGCTGATTTTCAAAGTCCGATAGATTTTTGCTCCAAAATCGTTTCTACAAGTGTAGATCAGTGGGCGATTTAATCCTGTCTGAACTAACCACTTTGGTGTAAAACTTCACGTGTTTGAATATTAGCGCAGTATGTTCTTAGAGCTTTATTTTGCATATAATCAATCCATATCGGAAGACCTTTTTCAAAACTAGCTCTCAGTTTTGGTATGAAATTCCATTTTCCTCAAAAATCGTCATTTTTTTGAAAATTTCATGTTTTTCTTCGCAAAGTCAGAATTCAAATCTTAAAATTATCTCAATAATGATTTGGCATGTAATAGGCTAGCATAAAACTACGTGTATGTAGAGTTTCATGTCAATAGTCTGTGTTTCATACGGTGACATACCACTATATCATGGCAGACACCTATGGGGCTTAAAAAATGTCAAATTTTAACTTTTTTCAAAAAAAAAAAAATATAGCCATATTTTATATCAAATTGAAGCTCTGATGTTCTGAACATTTTATCTTTTTTTACTGATCTCTACAAAGCAGTATGAGAAAAGTTGGAGCGAGTTAAAGTTTGAAACGGAAATAACAGTCGGAATAAGCTTTACCGTCGTCAAGCGCGTGGTCTCGTGTTCCTTGTCTTGCCACTGTAATTTATGCGGTTATAAACTTTCACAGGTAAAGTTTTAAATTTGTGTATTTTATCATGTATGATCTCTTTGTCATCAACTTCGCACATGACACAAATCCTCAACAGGCATACTAACATAAATACACTAAATTGTGAATTTGAACTGCAATATCTCTGAAGACAGAAAGTTAGCCCTGGGCTCTGAAAATTTGTCTTATTTTAGCACATATGGGGGATATTATAACCCAAAAATAAACCGAAATCAGTGACTGCAAAATTTGGTACACAGGCCTCATAACAACTCACCAACGCTTTATATCCCTTAGCCAACACTCCACTAAATTTAACCAGCAGTGCAGCCATCAACGTCTTTTATTATTCAGTCTCTCGTTAAACCATTACATAACATATGTCTGAGAACACATTTTTATCCTTTATAGCCAACTCTGAGGAAGAATTTGAATCTCTTTTAACACATACCGCAAAGTCAATATGGTCTCGTTTAAGCTTTATTAGCATACGATAAACGTTATTGGTTGATATCTTAAATCAACTCTGTAAGCTCTCATCGACTGTTTAAAGCAGTTAGTCATATGCTATTTTATTAATAATAAATTTTAAAGGTAATGAAAATTTGTAAGTTCTCAAATTTTGCAAAAATTTTTTAACTAACACTAACTAACTCAAGACAAAACAGAATTATAGAGCATCAGTCGAATAACACCTCTTGTAGCGCTACCAAGGGCTGGTGGACCAGGAAGAAACCAAGGACAAGCACAAGACAGGAGGCGTCAGGCACACTCGTACCCCGATACCAGGACCTAGAAGAAGGAAGGGGGAGGTTCAGCTTTTCACTCACCGGTGAAAGTAAAGACTTGGCCAGCCCGGGCACCGAACCACGGCCTTCTGACTCCGGAGCAGACAGCCTTGCTTGACCCACCACAGGGCCATCGCTGAACTCCATTGCAGGCTTATCAATCTGTACATGGCTGGCCCCGCTCTCCCCGGGTTTCAATTAAGACGCGTTCCGCGGCCTCCATCGGAATCGGGCAGAGCGCATCGGCGCAGGGCATTCGGCCAAAGGATCCGTGCTCCCCAACACGTTCCAGACCCTTTAGATCCATTGTGGAAACGCTACTGGGGGACGGAACAGGAGGTCCTGAGGCAGCCTCGCCACATGTGAGCTTCCTGGGCTAGTGGAACAAGAAGTAGCGAGGACAAGCGGGCAGGAGGCGTCGGGCACCCTTGTACCACGAAACCCGGGGCCTAGAGAGGAAAGTGAGGTTTTAGCTTTTCTCACCATCGAAAGTAAAGTATTGGCCCAGCCGGCACTTCGACACCGGAGCAGACATGCTAACCACCACACCACGGGACCATCAGCTGAACTCCCATTGCAGGCTTATCAATCTTTTCCTATGCCTGCTTCCCTTACATCTTGACCGCAACTCTGGCAACTCCGCGTACAGCGAGGCAATAACCGTATGTCAGCATCAACTCGCCGGGGTCTTGTTTTCTGTCCATGATCTTCGCCTCACAGCCTCTTGACCACCAGTTGAAGCAAAATGATATAATTTAACAAGCTCCGTAATTTTGGGGCCCATTATTTTTAACGTTTAGGATTACAAACATTGAAGAAGAGAACGCATTAAAGATTTGATTATGATGTGTAAATTTATTAATAATGAAGATTTGATTTTATCTGTGAGCGACTTTTATTGAGTTAAATTCTGTAACTAGGGACACAACCAGCGATTTATGCAAATGAGGCCTCGTTTAGACGTTAGAAAATATTTCTTTAGTTCAAGAATTGTACCAATATGGAATTCTTTACCCAAAGTATGGTAGAAAGTACCAACCTAAATATTTTTAGCAAAGACTGCAGACAGTTTCGCTTGGTGCGTTTCTCCGAGGCCAGCTCAAAGTAGCCAGTTGATGGCTCTGCTTGGCCTTTAGTGGCTATGCACATTATGAATAAAATATGCCTATGATTTTTGTATGTGCATCAATGCATGCTATACTTATGCATATATTAGAGTGTTATTGCGCTTGGCAATAAATGCTATTATTAGTAGTAGTAACGTCCAAACCCGAGGATTTGATCTGTAACCCGGTTAGCAACTATCTTTAACACGTAAAGTTAACCTGGGTTGCCAGCTAGAAGGTCCATCGTGAAAAATTTTTTTAGATCACTGATTTCGCTCATTTTTCACCACCAATCACTTGCGATATATGTCTAATTTCCATTTCAAAGTTTAAATTTTGAGTTGTTTCGAACTTCCAGTTCTCCGTAAGTTATGAGCCATTCATTGAGTACAATTTGAATATCAGCGAAAATGAGGGTTCTGCAGACAAATGAAGCAAGTTTTTTTGCAAATCAACTGCATATATTTAGCTTATTTTATTATGTACATTTAAAAACAATTAATAAAAACATTTTCAGAACAACAGATTCCCAAGCCAATGATAATAAAGCATAGATCAAGCTCATACCCGGCGTTTTCCGATAAAACAAGGCTCCTGGATTCCCCCGATTGTAATGAAATATTTAAGAGCAGCTTAACTCCTAAAAATGAAGCATTTCAGCGAGAGCCATAGATTCTATGAAGAATTCATCCCTGCACTGAGAGCTTTTCGATTGATATATAGCCATATTTTTGAAAATTTTGAAAATCGCTTCATTTTGTAAATTTCCGGGTCCAAAAAAAGTTTCCCCATTTGGCATTTTCCAATTGCTGGACACATCTGTCAGCATAAATTCGTATAAATTGATTCTAAGGCATAGATTAAAAATGCTGAAATGCAAAAGAATGCAATTTCGCAATACTAGCTTGGTCGTAAAAATGCGTTTCTTTCGAAAAAACTGCAATCTTCGCAAATTTTGCAGAAAAACTAATTTCTGCGCCAAAAAAAATCTCGACACTGGCAAAAAATTCGAAGTAACATTGGGTATCAGTTCGAAAACTTTATACACTGTGTCACTGTGGAATTAGAATTTTTAGTTAGCGAGGGTCCACTTTGGGGTCATTTTTCGACCGTCTCCGATTTTTCTCATTTTCACATATTTTATTGTCCAAGTGGGATATTTTAACAAGTTTATAAAATTTGAAGTTGGATCTCTTACAGTTGTTGAGAAATTCACCTCCAAAGTAGAGGTATGTATATGTTAAACATAGGAAATTGAAAAAGTGTCGATTATAATTCTGCGCCAAAAAAAATCTCGAAACCGGTGTAAGATCCCGGGTATCATTAGGTATCGATTTAAACCTCTAAACAGATACTGTGTCACTGTGGAATTAGAATTTTGAATTAGGCCTTCAAAAAATTTTAATGAATTTTTTGAAGTTAGCGAACTTCCGAGAAATCGCTAAAATCTGTCATTTTTGGTGACCAAAAATCGGGGTCACTAGATTTGACTGCATATTATAAAAAATAGAAGTCTAACTAAAAATTCTAATTCCGCAGTGACACAGTATATATATAAAGCTTTCGAACGTGCAATGTTACTTCGAATCTTTTGCCAGTGTCGAGATTTTTTGGCGCAGAAATTAGTTTTTTCTGCAAAATTGCGAGTTGCAGTTTTTCGAAAGAAACGCATTTTACGACCAAGCTATATTGCGAAATTGCATTCTTTGCATTTCAGCATTTTTATTCATGCCTTAGGATCAATTTGTTGCATGAATTATGCCGACAGATGTATCAGTGCTTCACAGTACGCGAATGGGGAACCTCAAGACCTGAAATTCACAAAACAGCGATTTTTCAAAATTTTCAAAATATGGCATATTACATATCAATCGAAAGCTCTCAGTGCGGGGATGAATTCTTCTCATAGAACTATGACTCGGAAATGCTTCTATTTTAAGTTAAGCGCTCTTAAATATTTCATTACATCGGGGGAACGGGAGCCTTGTTTTATCGGAAAATCATTTAAGGAAGCTTCTGATCATGCTTATCTGGCTTGAATCTGTTCGAAAATGTTTTTATTAATTGTTTTTAAATGTACATAACAAAATAAGCTAAATATATGCAGTTGATTTGCGCAAACTTGCTTCATTTGTCTGCAGCACCCTCATTTTCGCTGATATTCCGATTGTACTCAATGAATGGCTCATGACCGGAGAACTGAACGAAACAACTCAAAATTTAAACTTGAAATGTACGACACATATGGCTAGATTATGTGTGAAAATGAGCGAAATCCGTGATCTAAAAATTTTTCACGATGGACCCCCCCCCCCTTAAGAGGGAGGGTCCAGTTTTTAATCAATTTTTCGACTTTTTGCGGAAAGTCGAATATTTAATACTTAAAAATATATTAAAAACTTTTAAAGGCCTAACTTAAAATCACAGTTTGGAAACATGTAAATAATACGATCTAAAGCTTGGACAGACGCATTGGTGCCATTCGTGGCTCATGAGATTTCTCTGGCCCACGCAAAGAGCGAAACACTTTTCCAAACTTTTTTTCAAATTCCTAAGTTTAACTCATAAGGTGAACTCAATAACCGTAATACTAAGTGCTTTAATTTTAAAAACACGGTCAATTATAGCGTTGTGACAATAAAATATGTAAAAATCAGTGAGATCGGAGAAAGTCGAGAAATAACCAAAAAATGGCTCTCCCTTATCTCATTTTTTGAGGTTGTTAACACTGGCTCTTGAAATTTTAGAACCTTTATCAGCATTGGACAACGGTGTGAGTGGCAGCTAGCTAGTCCATTAGGCTTGGAGAGGAGCCCCGCCAGGAGAATTCTAGCGCTACAATGTGTTTTACAAATGTCCTTTTATAATGTCTATTTCAAAGGTTTCGCTGCAACTTATGTCTACAAGATCAAATTCATAAATTTTACAATTTATTTTAAGTTACCATTTTCTGTCATGCAAACAGTCGGTGACAGATGTCAAAGGATCTACAACTACATAAACCAAAGAAAGCCATAAAAACTGCAATAATTAATGTGATTCTTCACTCCCAATTTCCACCTTCATCCATTTCTAAATTTCGATTTCAGTGAATCATTAAAAGTAAAAAATAAAGCAAAAATATGCACAAAGAAAGAAAATAAATTAAAGCATGAATATGTATCAAGGTTTTCGGAAATGTTTCTTGTTTTGTTAATAGCTTTAGAAATGCTTCATCAAATTTTTCCGTCTTCAAGACGGAAACTTAAGCAGAAATTAGATCCACTAATCACATAGTGCAAAACAGAAACCTTGCAACAAATTGCAAATACATAAACACATAATATCAAAAATATATCATAAGCTTACAACGACATTACATAAAAATAGCATTGCCTGACCGCACGAGTATCTGGAAAGTTTTTGCTGTATAGAAATGGTAGTGTTACTTCAGCTAAATAGTCGTGCAACTAAATCATTAAGGTTTTTAAAATGTCAAAAATACTCAAAATTTATGCAAATTTTAAAGCTTTTCAAAATATTTTTAAAATTTTTTAAATATTATCAAAAACTTTGGTTCCGACTGAGCTAATGTACATTTTAATCAGTTCACGTACTCTTGATTACAAACATAAAGATAAAGTGCAGAAGCTTATTTTGACTACTTTACAAAATATAATATACTTCTGTAAACAAATATCATATATTATGGTACAAAGACTGGCAAATTAGAACAGTTTTAGATTTAGATTTATTTTTACATTTATTAGAAATAGAACATATTACAAACCCAATTACAGACGGGTCGAAGAAATTATCCTAATACTTTAAAATATCGTTCAACTAAATATCAAAAAATCAAAATACGTTTTTAGATGAGCTTCACCAAAGAACGAAATGTTTGAAATAGCGACTACACGAAACTACAAACCTACACTATAGCACATCCATTCCTACTTCAAAACTCAATTCCTTACAGGAATCATTTCCAATTTCTCATTTTCCATCTTTCCTTTCACAATTCCTCCGACTCATGCCAAGTCTTCTCTCGACTCTTCCTCGATTTGTTAGAGTCCGTGCTCTGCGAGCTGAGCGAGCGACTCAGGGGCCGGTGCTGCCGGTGGGTGACGGGAGAGCGGGTCAGGTGCGGCGGGCCACCTGTGCGGATGTGAACCACAGCGGAAGAGCTGGGGGATCCGCAGACCGTCAGATCCGGGCTTGAGGACAGATTTTCCCCTCCCACGCCGGTGGTCAGGTGGCAGCAGCTGGCACTTGGGCACTCAATCAGGGGCGTGAAACTGCGCCGCTGCCCGGTCCAAGACTTCGGACTGAGGGAGCAGTCCTCACGGCTGGCCGTCAAACAGCTGTTGGACATGTGGCGTCGGAGAACCGGCGGACGCTTCCGATAGTCCACTGTCTGTTTGAATTCCTCCCAGGATTTCGGTGATTCGAAATTCACCGAAATCCGTGGCGAGGTGGGAGAATTGGCGGGTCCCAGTTTGGTCCAGGGTCCCACGGCCATCGAATGAGGTCGTGGGGTGCTGAACGACTGGGTATGACGGAGATTCACCCCAGAGTTGGCCGGAAGTTTCGGGGAGCTGCCCCCCACTTTCGATTTGTCGGTTCAACCGGAATTCGCGGTGGCATCCCGGACAGGCCGAAGGCTGGCAGCCCAGCGAACTGAGGGCATCTTTCGACTTTCTGCGATAGGTGACCAAAGGAGAAGTTGGCGAAATGAGATTCGGTGGCGATTTGCGACCTAGATCAACCGAATCCGTGATGGTCAGTCGATCCAAAAGTCCGTGACTTCCGCGACAGAACTGTGGCGGACTTCCGTTGGCGGAGAGC
Organism: Trissonchulus latispiculum; assembly: GCA_030248195.1. Lineage (NCBI taxonomy): Eukaryota > Metazoa > Nematoda > Enoplea > Enoplida > Ironidae > Trissonchulus > Trissonchulus latispiculum. The sequence goes on along the minus strand of JASAND010026190.1, from coordinate 24,868 downwards.
ATATTTTCCGTTACCAGGACCGTATTTTCCTCCGGATAGCTGTAGAGCGATTTCGGTCGACTGTTCAGCAGTCCCGGTTTTCGTTTCCGCAGCACAGCCGGTCGGTGCGAAACGAAAAGTTGATCAAATGCTGACGGTTCCGTCAAATTGATGCCCTCGTCTTCATGGTTGACGGGGGCATTTTTCGACTGGAGAAAGCTGCCAGCGTCATAGCTCGGATAGCTCGGCTGGTAGCTGTGCTTTGACGCGTCACTTGACACTGAAATGCAACCGGAGTCCATGCTAAGCGAACTGCGATGACTGCTAACGTCGGTCAGCGGACTGTTCGGTCGATACAGGCCGGAGTAGGCGAAGTGAGCGTTGACATTATGAGTGTTGACCTGTTGCTGTGGTTGACCAATTGAGCTGGCTTGACCGTTGGTGGCTCGCAGGCCCCATAAGTGCACTGGTCCCGGGTCCATTTGATCAGCGCTTTCCACTTCGTCCTAAACACAAAATGCACCTACAAAATTAAACTGTAAAAGCAATATAATGAAACATGGGTTAACGCGGGGGATCTGGGGGTCAAAGCCCCCCCCCAACCCGGACAAGGTACAAGCCCTATCGCCGTCGGGGACAAAGGTTAACAAAAAATGGCCAAGGGTAACCAAAAATAGCCGGAAAAATGAGTTTTACAGTAAGATATAAAAACATTTCCGGCTTTACCGGAATTGTTTAGCTAAAATGATTAATTTTTGGGAAAATCGGGCAAAATTTTGAATTTTTTCCCAAAATTGAAGATTTTTCGCAAATTTTAATAAAAAATTTTAAATTTAAATTTGAAAAATGTTTATTAAGGCGTTAATGTTTCGAAAAATTTTACAAATTTATTCTTGAGGTGCAAGCCCCCCTGAAAATTTTTGTTTCAAGTACAAGCCCCCTCAAAATTTTTTGGGGACAAGCCTGACCTAGGACCCGATCCTATGTTAATGTACCTACATATGATTTGAAATACTGACAGTCGACAATTGTTAAAATTTTTTAAGAAAGAAACTCCGTTTCCAGGAATCGAACCATGGTCATGGACCTCCGGATCTGCAGAGAGGAATTCTACTGTCTGTATTAATAAATTTCTTACTTACTTAACACCACTGAGTCAGGAAATAAGACGATATATAGGAATGCTAATTGTAATGCTAATGTTAATATTAATGTCAATTTAGATTGACGAAGCTTCTATTTAAAGTACAGAAAAACTGAACCAGCATGAAAAAATCGGAAATATATGAGAATTTAAGATAAGCATTAAAACAAAATTAAGTAAAATAAATAATTATGTTCAGAACTATCTGATAGGTCAAAATTATAATAAATTGAAGAAATAAGAACAGAAAATAATAAAAATAGAAAACAGTAATACTAAATAACAAATTAAATAACTATACTTAATGATTCTAGCTAAGCTAAGAAAATAAATATTTTCCATGTCTCATTCGTCTCTCCTCTCTTTGTTCTAGCCCACTTCTTGCTGATAAATAACTTTTATTAAAATTAACTAGTTAACATATTATTATTATTATATATTATCTTATAATATTCTTTTTCCAAGCAATGAAATGGAATTTGAACGGCGCCTACACGACGATTTCGTTTAGTTTGTTCTAATTTTGGAGAATTATATTCATGTACATATTATATATATATATATATATTGCTATATAATTCATATTGCAAACTTCGTTGGCTATTATGCAATTGTTGCGGTATATATTAATGTGATCCGGATCTTACTTAACTGTACACCATTCAAAGTGACATATTTAGAGCGAACGTATTAACTTTACATACACACATTATCCCTATATACTGTACAGCTATATACAAATGTATAGGTATATACTAGTTAATATGTAGTAATATTCTTAAGAGGGTGGCACTAATTTATGGGTCAGGGTCAGCCCAGTTTCTATTCTACAAAAGTGGACAACGGTTTTCGCGACTGACCACCCCCTGGGTATAAATCGTTTAGTTTCAGAAATATGTGCTGCCTTCTTCTTTTGTATTATGTAATATGAACTGTAGTCATGGCTTGGGTTAGTGCAGTGTAATGTTAAATATGCAATGTGTACTAGGTAGTGACCGGTACTTTTATACAGTAGAATTTTAAAATTCCAAATTCCTAATTTTTCAAATATTTGACCAGTGTAAGTGGACTTTAGAAAGTTTGGTGAGAAAAGTAAATTTTCAAAGAATTTCCTCTGCTGACTAATTTCTAATTTCACAGTACTGACCTAATAATGAAAAATTAGGATCTACAGACTGACTGTGTGAAAGAACATTTTCCACTAGAAAAAAAGCAGCATTCCACGGTGAAATGATATTACGTAGTGAAGAATTAAGCAAACACTATAATTATGCCGACAAAGATAAGATCTATATCAGAAATACAGTAAACCATTATAACTTTAAGCTATGTAGGTACATAGTACCTAAAACAGTGGCAAATACTACCAGTAGTGGTTGGTTATCCGATCCAAGCAGTATAAAAACAGAAAAATAACAAGAAATTACGGGTAAGTGAATACGTATGTTTCAAGCAATATCAGACAAATAGCTAAATTGTGGGTTTCTCAAAATATATGTTTTTGATACCAACAAAATTAGTTTCTTTACTACTTGAAAGCGTCACGCATTAATCACTGAAACGGCTGCAATGTTCGGAATCCACAGAAATATGTTCTGATTCCATAGAAATCGAAAGATAAAAAATATAACTTATATCTGTTTTAGTTAGATAATTTTTATCAAATTCATGATTAATAATAGAACGAAATGTCTCTCCTGTGTAAAGGACCCGGGAACTGAAAAATTATGTCCTTGTGAAAGTCGAACCCACAACCTTCGGCTTGCTATTCCGATGCTCTAGTAAGTCAGCCACTGAAGCACAATCACAAGGAATTTTAATTTAATTTAACAATCAAAAGGAAGTTTGAATTGAAAGGCAAGTTTTTAGGATTCCAGCCATCACAGCGCTAAATTCGCCATTGTATTTTTAGGGAACATATGTAATAACTGTAGCTTAGAGTTTTCTAACAAAAACACTTTTGGGAAGTTTTAGCGAACAAATGTGATTTAAGTGAAAGGTTCTGCCAAAGCCAGAAAAGTTTGGATATTTTAGTTGTGAAGCTTAATTTTCGGGCATTATTATTACTCGCTTTAGGCAAATTTCTTACACTTACACTTACACTGCGAGAGCAATTTTGCACATCCCTTGTAAGCAATCTGGCCGAGGGTAAACTTCCCCTCCCATTTCTTGCCCCTTGCCCAAATGTCCGTGGTTCTAATGTACAGGAAACCAATTCGCTTAAAATCTTGTAGATTTGCTAGAATTCTAAGCATGAATTGTATAATCTTCAACAATTTGTTTTCTGGTGTCCATTTATTTCATAACAAGTTATACAACAATTTTTCTTGAACTTAATTGCTGACAGTTTAATTTGAAAATAAAGCAATTTCATTTTCCAGCTTCCGCATCCAATTCTTTTTGTTTTGTTTGCCTTGACATTAAATTTTTAAGAAAGTTAAAAAAACATAAATTGTAAGAAAATATGCCTAGAGTTTGACCGCAATTTCAAAGTTTTTCTACCAAACTAACGTTTTTTGCCAAAGGTCATTTCAGTATGTTTTTCCAAAAATTGTGAAATTATACTTGAAATTATGAACTGGCAAAAATGAAATTTTGAAATTGCTCTGTAATACAGAAATTAAAAGTTTGAAATGAAACATAAATGCATCGTAAATGCTTCCTGAGAAGGAAAAGCTAGAATTTATTGGTTTCTAAATGAGATGAGAAATTGCGGCTATTTGTCACAAAATAGTTTAATTTTTAGAAATATTACAACATTAAAAAGCAAAACCTTTAGCCAGAAAATAAAGTTATAAAATACTGAAAAACAGTGTGCGCAGCTGTCGAGCCAGCCATAGATAAAATAAATAAATAAATAATAAATGACGAAATGGTAAAATTACAAAATTGTAAATTTACAAAATATAAACTAATTTGGTAACAGTTCCGAAGTTGGTTTTGTGATTCTTTTTCAATTGCTCATTTGCATATGAAAACTGGAAATGAACTCTTCGCTTAAACAGCCAAAAAGCCAAAAATACGGGGAGTCAGGATTTGAAAATAGGAGAGTTACAATTACAAGATTAACTAGCGCTACAGCAAGAATGTGTTGCCCACAACTGGTTTTTCTGTTTATTTTTCTGCCATAACTTTCGCTAGAGGCATTTTCAGAAAATGTCGCAAGAAGGAAAGTTGCTCAGCTCGACGAACTCTTTCGTTTGAGCACGATATCGACCACTTTCAGAGAAATTTTTCAAAATCCGGAATTTTCCGGAACGAATATATCGAAATCCGTAAATTTTCGGGAAATTTCGATTTTAGTTTCGAAATCAGCGTGGTCGAATTACCCTATGACCAGCTTTTAAGCAAAATCGGAGACAAAAAATTTTTCAACCCAAAATCCGGATTTTCGTGAATTCCCGGATTTTCACTTTTTCGGACATAACTTTCGCTAGACGCATTTTTGGAAAATGTCGCAAAAAGGAAAGTTGCTCAGCTCGACGAGATCTTTCATTTGAGTACCATATCGACCACTTTTGGAGAAATTTTTCAAAATCCGGAATTTTCCGGGTCGATTATCTCGAAATCCGGAAATTTTCCGGAAATTTCGATTTCAGTTTCGAAATCAGCGTGGTCGAGTTACCCTATGACCAACTTTTGAGCGAAATCGGAGACAAAAAATTTTTGACCAAATTTAGGATTTTGAAATTTCGCCTTGGTCCCCCCTTACCAACCGAAAAATTCCGGGATTCGCCATTCCCGGAATCCGGAAGGTATCGGAGCCATCTTGCTTCCCGGAGATGTCCTAGTCAAGGGCTTCAAAATAAGGTATCAACCACCCCTGTACGCCTTCCCAATCTCGAGATCTAGGGGGGGGGGACAGACGGATAATAATAATAATAATAACTAGCGCTACTGCAAGAATGTGTTGCCCACAACAGGTTTTTCTGTTTATTTTCTGCCATAACTTTCGCCAGACGCATTTTCAGAAAATGTTGCAAGAAGGAAAGCTGCTCAGCTCGACGAGCTCTTTCGTTTGAGCACAATATCGACCACATTCAGAGAAATTTTTCAAAATCCGGAATTTTCCGGAACGAATATCACGGAATCCGTAAATTTTCGGAAAATTTCGGTTTTAGTTTCGAAATCAGCCTGGTCGAATTACCCTATGACCAACTTTTGAGTGAAATCGGAGACAAAAAATTTTTCGACCCAAAATCCGGATTTTCGTGAATTCCCGGATTTTCAGTTTTTCGGACATAACTTTCGCTAGACGCATTTTCGGAAAATGTCGCAAGAAGGAAAGTTGCTCAGCTCGACGAGATCTTTCATTTTAGTACCATATCGACCACTTTTGGAGAAATTTTTCAAAATCCGGAATTTTCCGGTTCGAATATCTCGAAATCCGGAAATTTTCCGGAAATTTCGATTTCAGTTTCGAAATCAGCGTGGTCGAGTTACCCTATGACCAACGTTTGAGCGAAATCGGAGACAAAAAATTTTTGACCAAATTCTGGATTTTGAAATTTCGCCTTGGTCCCCCCTTACCAACCGAAAAATTCCGGGACTCGCCATTCCCGGAATCCGGAAGGTATCGGAGCCATCTTGCTTCCCGGAGATGTCCTAGTCAAGGGCTTCAAAATGAGGTATCAACCACCCCTGTACCCCTTCCCAATCTCGAGATCTAGGGGGGGGACAGACGGATAATAATAATAATAATAATCATAACTAGCGCTACTGCAAGAATGTGTTGCCCACGACACGTTCCTTTGGGGCATAAATTTTGCTAGACACCTTTTAAGCTGTTTCTGTTCAAGAAATCTGTCCCAGGACTCAAAGAGCTTTCAATTAAATACCATATTGCCCATGTTTCAACGAATTTTTGAAAATCCGGTTTTTTTCCGGAAATTCCGGATTTTCTAATCTGCGGCCATAACTTTCGCTAGAAACATTTCCGGAAAGTATGGTAATGATAAAAATTACTCAGCTTGACGAACTCTTTCGTTTGAGTACCATATCGACCACTTTTGGAGAAATTTTTCAAAATCCGGAATTTTCCGGAGCGAATATCTCGAAATCCGTAAATTTTCCGGAAATTTCGATTTCAGTTTCGAAATCAGCGTGGTCGAGTTACCCTATGACCAACTTTTGAGCGAAATCGGAGACAAAAAATTTTTGACCAAATTTTGGATTTTGAAATTTCGCCTTGGTCCCCCCTTACCAACCGAAAAATTCCGGGATTCGCCATTCCCGGAATTCGGAAGGTATCGGACTGCCCAACTGAGGATCCAATGTCCTAGTCAAGGGCTTCAAAATGAGGTATCAACCACCCCTGTACCCCTTCCCAATCTCGAGATCTAGGGGGGGGACAGACGGATAATAATAATAATAATAACTAGCGCTACTGCAAGAATGTGTTGCCCACAACACATTCCTTTGGGGTATAAATTGTACTAGAGACCTTTTAAGCTGTTTCTGTTCAGGAAATCTGTGCCAGGACTCAAAGAGCTTTCAATTAAGCACCATATTGCCCATGTTTCAACGAATTTTTGAAAATCCGGTTTTTTCCGGAAATTCCGGATTTTCCAATCTGCGGCCATAACTTTCGCTAGAAACAGTTCCAGAAAATATGGTAAGGACAAAAATTACTCAGCTCGACGAGCTCTTTCATTTGAGCCCAATATCGACCACTTTTGAAGAACTTTTTCAAAATCCGGAATTTTCCGGATCGAATATCTCGAAATCCGTAAATTTTCCGGAATTTTCGATTTCAGTTTCGAAATCAGCGTGGTCGAGTTACCCTATGACCGACTGTTGAGCCAAATCGGAGACAAAAAATTTTAGACCAAATTTTGAATTTTTGAGATTTCGCCTTGGTCCCCCCTTACCATCCCGAAAAATCCGAATTTCAAAACCCGGAATTTCGGAACCATCTTGCTTCCGGGAGATGTCCTAGTCAAGGGCTTCAAAATAAGGTATCAACCACCCCTGTACCCCTTCCCAATCTCGAGATCTAGGGGGGGGACAGACGGATAATAATAAGCACAGAACGATAACAAAGTGTTGCCCATTCCTTTGGAAAAGTGGGCAACACAATAATAATAATAATAATAAGCACAGAACAATAACAAAGTGTTGCCCATCCCTTTGGAAAAGTGGGCAACACAATAATAAGCACAGACCAATAACAAAGTGTTGCCCATCCTTTGGAAAAGTGGGCAACACAATAAGCACAGAACGATAACAAGGTGTTGCCATTTCCTTTGGAAAAGTGGGCAACACAATTATGTAGAGTTTTAACTCTCTATATACCCTGCCCGAAAGACCCTAAACAAGGGACTACTGTTGTAAACCATTGTTGTTACCATAGCTTAAAGAGGAACGTTTCAAAAAAATGGCATACAAAATTATAACCAACTCACATATTGCTGAAACATAAAATTTATGAATGTATACAGACAAAAGCAAGCAAGCAATAAATAAGAAATTAAAAACCTAATGAAAAGAAATTAACCTAATGAAATTAGGAAACATAAGTTGTAATTTCAAATCACCCTCAGAATTAAGGTAATATCAAATAAGAAGACTCTTACCAGATTATACTGTGACTTGGACAGATGAAATTTCACTTCCTGTATCATTTTCCGGTGCTTTTCCCGAAGGACATCCAGCTCTCGAATTCCGGCCATACTGGCAGCCAGTCGGGCCTTGGTTCGATTCCACCGGTTGCGCTGTGGCGCATCTCCGCTGCCATTGCTGTTGCTAGTGCAGTTTGCACCCGCGGCGCCGCCCGAACCGTAACTACCGACGTAACCGTTCATCGGTTCGTAGCTGGCATTGGGGAGGCTAATCTTCCGATGACCCTTCTGGGGGTAGATGGGGGTTGGGACACAGGTCGTCGCGCGTCGCGCACCGTCCGGTGATGAGACTGGCATTGGCAGAAATTGATTGCAATAAAATTGGTGATAAAGTCCAGGATAATGGCTAAATTTACAGGCAAACTTGCAGTCCTAGAACAGAAATGAACATTGTTACTGTGATTGTCATTGTGTCATTGTGAATCTAAGAATCCTATTTCTATCTTTCCGAATGGTACATAGACAGCTGGGAACTTTGGAGTCATATTGAAAAAGCTTCAAAATCAAAATGACTAAAAGCAACCAATCAGTATGTAGTAGCACTGATACATTTGTACCCAACACACGCTAACTGTTAAGGTATTCCAAACGCTAAACTCGAAGTCCATCCCTAACGCAAACCCAGATTTCCCTATTTGGAGGGCAAAGTCTGATAAGCAGGGATGAAAACTGGGTCACTTTTTGTGACCCATGACCCACTCGACCCAAACGCAAATTTGACCCAGACCCAAAGCGACCCATAAAATTTTAAAATTTGGTGACCCAGACCCAAATGACCCAAACGTTTTCGTGACCCAGACCCAACTGACCCAAGAATTTTTGTGACCCAAACCCAAATGCCCCAATAAAATAACGTTAGCCAGACTGACTTTACCTAAACGTGATTGGCCTTTTGTGCAGTAATTTGAAAACACCGTAAATTTCTTAATTTTTGAAAGGGGCAAGAGCAAGTACATTCCCCTTTGTTTTGTGAAACTAGGTCGACAGTTTGTTTTTTTTACAAAACACCTATGCCGGTGGAAAGTTTGTAGCATATAAAGTTGATCATTCAAGCTCACTGGTAAAAGCTAAGGGTCCTATCAAGATTTCAAAGCTTATCTTGTTATGAATTGTAAATTTTAAAATCGATAGAAATATGTCCACCTCCGTACGTGGCTTTTACCATTTGAACCCACTGAAATAGAATGGCATGGCAAGGCAAGTCACACTTAAGTACTGATTTCTGTGAAGCGAGTGCTAAATTTAATAAAATTGTTAGTGATCGCGCCGAAGGCGTAAAAGTTTTTTTAAAACACTGGGTTTTATTTTAATATTGGCTAAATTTCCACCACAAAAATTGATACCGGAAGCTTACTTTAAAGACTTGGCAAGACCCTGTGACCCAAACCCAAAATGACCCACTAAAATTTGATGACCCAGACCCAAAGTGACCCACAGCAAGACAGACCCAGACCCATACTGACCCAACGGCTTCACAAAATCAGTGACCCAAGACCCAGTGACCCAAGCAAAAATGGCGACCCAAACGACCCAAGACCCAATGACCCATGACCCAGTTTCCATCCCTGCTGATAAGTCCAGATTTCCTGTGACCTCATATACTAATCTGCCTCCTGCATCACGTATTGCCTGCTTTCTACGACATAAACTATATATCTAAGGGCCTTTTCAAGAAAGGGTAGAGTAGAGTAGCGTTAAAATTAACTATTTTGACTGGTTTAAACTCCACTCAAGCTGGGCGTTCCCTCTTTTAACTCTTTCATGAAAAGGATCGAGTTAATTTTAACTCTACTCTACCTTGAAAATGCCCTCAGAAATAAACACCAGAGACAGAAAAGTTGCAGATTCACACAGTTCACGAAAGATAGCCTAATGCAGTCCGGGATGTTTGTGGTTCCATTCCCGCCGGAGCCAAATCTTTACAGTTCTGTCTGACTAGGATAATGTGGGAGTGGGCGACGAATTTTGAAATTCTTCAGTAGTGATCCCTTTAAAAGTCGGGGTAGGTCCGGTATATTCGGCTTTGTGTAAGCTAACTCACTTGCCTTTGACGTCGGTACCTTTAAAGTCGGTTTATGGTTAACAGACGAAAATAAACTCTAAAAAACGTTGTTTCTGCCTGCTGAAGGAGATTAAATGAAGATATTATTGAAGTCTTTTCGGTGCTCTTTTTTCTTAATTTCTGTGAAAAACAAGAATGACACGTTAATTTTTTGCCATAAAAAGTTTCTACCGTGAGAACGCCATTAACAGCGATTGCCGTAAACTCCGAACAATGACAAAAGAACTTCAGTTAAAACAGTGAAAACAATTGGTTTAAGTCAGATTTTAGGCATTAACTCAACTGTAATAAAATGTTGTGGAGGTTTAGGGGGCCCCAAAGGATGTTAATTTGTTAAGCAGCGGGAAACTGCAAAGCGAAGTGCATTTTTGGAAATGTTTTAAGTGAAACTTAGTCGAGCATTCTTGCTGTTCTGTGTAGGGGAAAAACAAAATATTTTTGTACAAAATTTAGGCAACTATGAGAAACCCCGCTAGAGAAATCCATCTTTTAGACAACCAGTAATTTGACACACAGCTGTCAACTGAGAATTAGTAGTTCAGAAAGGCGTGACCGCCGACCCTATTGTAGGGCAGAAAAAATGGACAGAAAAAGTTTTCAGAAATTAAGATTCAATTTAAAACTTTTAAAACCCCTTTATGATTAACACAGCATGTAAATTTTAGATTACATTTACGCAAAGTGTATTAAAAAGTTGCACAGTGGAACGGTCATTAGATTTGGAATTTTTTGTGCTGTTCGTGGCGCAGTGGCGTAGTGAAGTGAGGTTCTGGCAAGCAAACTGTCCTGTGTTCAACTCCCAACGGATATACAATTTTCAGATTCTAAAAATTAGATGAAGGATTTAACAAAAACTATCTAGGAAAGGAATCCACTGACCCCGGGAACTGTGGTGATAATTTCATTTCAATTACATCAAATTATGAAAACTGAATTTTTAAAAATACATTTAAATTTTTTATGATTTTGAAATTACATACAATCCCAAATGATTAATAGCTTAGAATTTTACGCAGAAAAGTTCATTTCGCAGAAGTAAAATTTACAAATTTAAGGATAATGATATTTTTTAAGATTTAAGGATTTATTTTTAAAATTTATGGATTTATTTAATATTTAATTCTAATTGAATTTAAGGACACTAAATCAGAAAATTTTCCTCTTCCGAATAATGTTTTAACTAAAATTCTTATTTTGATTCCAGCGAGGACAGCTTCAAGGCTTTGGGCGACAAGTTATTTAGGTGTGGAATTTAACGTTAAGTTGAGACTAAATATCTTGAAGTAGCTTTCTGAAAGTGCTAAGTTAACGCCCAGGAATTTCTCTCAACTTACATAAGCTAATGTAAACAATTGTTGACAAAACTTTAAAATTTAGACAACTTCACTGAAACTTTGTTTACACGGTTGCAGACTAAATAAATAAGTTTCAACGAAGCAAATAAATTAGTAATGTCATCGCTAGAAGCATCCAAAACATTTTGCTTTCGTTTGGACAAATTCAACTGAGCTGGACGTTTTTGAAATTAAAAATTTTACTTAAAAATTGGATCGTAGTTACTTTCAGCAATATGCGCGAACAAAAGCTAATTTTGCATCAAACAAGCAGCATAAGTTTCAATAGAACAGAGCTCAATTATCACAAATCTTTTCGATTCCGCGAAATTAGACTTTGTTAGATTGACAAGGGAAACGGAAAACTTTTGCGGAAAGTGTGCCTATCAATTGGGTTTTCTGAATCTGAACACGAATCTGAAGCCCTATTTCTCGATTCAGCTTTTCGTTAGTTCAGTATAAGCTTTCATCTACATCGTAAGCTTAATTCAACTTTAAGCCAATAGAGAGCTATCATTTCAATCGAAAAAAATCAGATTCGTGTTCTGCGATCTATAAGATCCCTGTCCACACATGTGCTGCAAAATTCGCTTTGTTTTCGTCCCCCTTGGTTCCTCCTTGAGAATCTAAAAGATCTAGCTTAGCTATATCGAATCGAAACGTTTTCCAATTGTTGAACTCGTGGTAGAAAACATAAACATACCAAATTTTAGCCCGATTGGTCAAGATTAAAAAATTTTAGCAAAGGGAAAGCGATAAAATGGGAAAGAGTTCATTTGTCCCCCACAGTTCATCGGTAACCTTTAACTTAATTGCACTTGATTGACCGACCTTACGCCTATACCGTTGTCACGGTACAAATCTCCCACCTTGAAATTTTGAACAGGAGCAGATTTTCTCGTGAGGAAGTTTTGTACTAACTGAATTTAGAGCAACTGTGCAGCTCGCAAAATATACGTCCAAAAGTTTTGGTGGTAGTCTAGCAAAATGTATTTAACTTCAGGTATCTTCTTATAAAAATACTCTATGGTTATTATCAACTTGTATTTTATTGAGCTGCCTATGTCACAACTATCAACCATAGCTGAGCTAACACGCGAATGCTACTATATTAACAATAACATCTTCGGGGGTAAGATTTGCGGTGAGGAAAGATTTCTGCCACAACATCGTGGCATTAAAACAGAAGCAACACTTGGATTTCAGCTGTTGCGTAATCACTAAAATCGTCAAATTAAATAGGTCTAACATCAAACATGACTCATCTGAAAACGCAAAGTCTTAAAATGATTTCGTCAAAACAAAACCAAACTAATCATTTCGTCGCCAAATAATACCCGTTCAGCACAAAAGATTTACTTAAAACAAAGTTAGGTGCTGGAATAAAAGAATATTATAACGTAATATTAAGTATCACCTGTAATCAGTGAATGTAAGACTTTGTATTAACTGCCGGACGAACCCACTTCTAAACTGTTGCGAAGGTCAGATTGCAAAATTTGCGAACTAAAAATGCCCCTCGGGGATTTAAAATTTCAACCAAAAGTTTAACACACTGTCTCTACCCTATAGAGAGAGAAGACGTAACATGGGTCTGTTAATTTTAAAATTAGGAAGAGAAAATTTTTCAGGGAAATGTGAGTTAACTAAAGTAAATTCTTGAAATTCTTTGCAGAGGGAAATTTTTCCAAAGGAAAGGAAACGAAAGCTGAGGTGAATGAAATTTACATTTTCAATTTAGCATTAATCTTCCGTATAATGTTGTCAACAGAAATTGATGTAATGTTAAGTTTCAGTACAATGGGCTTGCGTACTGCATAAGCAGTACGCACAATCTGTTGCGCAATTTGCTGCCGTTTCCGCTACTTCAAAACATTTCTATACGTTTTCATAAACCAATTTATCATAAAGAAATTGTAACCCTTCTTGGGACTTTTTGCTAATTGCTTGAAAATAATGTTTAATATTTCATAATTTGGAGTGAGTTTATAATGATAGCGAGTGATAATAGTTCTCCCTGGGTAAGAGCGCTCACCGAGCCCATTGGCTCTCTGCTGTTTCGGACTAAGGTTCGGCCTTTGTGACTTTTTCATTATTTCTCTATGATAATTTGGAGCCAGGATCGACATGTCCGCCAAACCAGGCAGGCCGCTGGGGCAGCCGGCCTGAAAAATACAGGACGGGCCAGTCGGACCGAATTTTCAGACTGGCGACACAATTTCCGACTAAACTCGCGTTTAAACTTTTTACTCTTTTGTGGGAAAAGGATGGATTTAAAAAGCGTGTAACAACATAAATTTGTCCGCCAAAAGTTTTGCCAGCAAACCATAACCTTGGAACAATTATTATATTAATTATTTGCTGTAATTATTATGTTATACAGTGTGGATTTAAATTAAATTCTGCAATATATTAGGCTATATTAATTTAAGAATATTTTAATTATCGCAGCCTGTTGCGTGTGTCCCGCATCTAATATTTAACTAAAAGGTTAACTGTGAACACGAATTTAACTAAAGACCAATCCGACCCCTGTAACTCATCTAAACAAAAATAAACTGAAAAATCGACATTGTTTCTTGCGAATCTGTAAGAGCCTCCGTAGCTCAGTGGCAGAGCACTGGTCTCGTAAAGCAGGGGTCGTGAGTTCAATCCTCACCGGGGGCTTTATTTTTTTAATTTATCAGCTGAGTTTGCTTCTATATCAGCCCTCATTTCTGCATTTTTTGGATGAGCAAAGAAAGTGCAGAGATTAGCTTCTGTGGGTTGGATAATTCCCACCCTTTGAACTTTAAGAAATGAGTTGTTGCGTCGAGACTCTTGCGCTTATGATTGAACTTTTGATTTTTTATCTCGCCTAGAGGCGAGATATTTGTAATCGGTTGAGTCTCGTTTTGAACTGATTTCAACAATTGTGCAAAAGATGTCCTATGCTTACTACAGGGGTCATTAACTGGCTGTTTTTGTTTGAGGGGGGCTCTGGGAGAGACATTGTTGGATTAGCTCGGTTATTTGGTCTAGCATTTTGCTTTCTTTTGCATAGCCCGAAAAAGCAGTAATAGTATTTTTTTAAAAAGTGTTTTGGTGAAAAAACGATGAAAGAAAATTTTATTTTCTGTCATTGTTATCCTTCGAACAGGGCCCCCCTTGGTTGTCAACTTGAAATCAGAAAGCTTCCATTTTTGTTGCAATATGCAAATTAGTTTTCGTATTGTATACTGCCAGTTGAACTGTTTGCCGTTGGAGTTACGCAGCAAGAAAAAGCTAGCTCACAGCTTTCAAACGAAATTCCGTTACTGCAGGCCAGGCCAGATCACCAGGAACTCTAATAACTGTAGTATAATTTATATAATAAGAAACTATAATTTTTTCGCTTAGTGCCACACCCCTTTTGCTTGGAATCAGAGTGGTAGTGCCAGATCCAATTTAACTATCTACCGCAATACTGTATGTAATCCTTTAGCACCCGAATTTCCTCAGGACTAAAGGTTGAAATCTGAAAATGACCGGTTGGCTGTCATTTTCAGTAAGACTACCTAAAAAGATGGGGCTTCCTTCCAACAATCGGTAGGGGGATTAAAAGCTCCATATTTTCAATTCAGCTTTGCAAGGTCCCTGATGCACCTAAGGAAAGTCAGTAGCCGCCAAATTCGGACATTTTTAACATTTCTAAACTTTCATTGCAGAAAATCTACGAAATTAATTCTAGGTGCAAGGCTTGATTCTGAGGTGGAATCTATTATACGTTAATTTAATCTCGACGCTGGATTTGCATGAACAGAGAGCTGCGACATATGTAGCTTAAAAATTTCAATAGGTATTTTCATTGTCCGAGGAAAGCTATCGAAATCACAGCTGGTGTGAAAACATTCTTGTAAAATGGGGTCGACGTTTAAAAAAGGAGCAAATTTCCAGACTACCAACCGGTAACTGACCATTCCTCCGGACAATAGATGCCGAAAATATGGCAATATGGGCAATATGGCAAAATTGCATTAAAGGGTTAAAGGCATGCAAATACTGTAACAGTAACTTTTGATTTATCAATTGCCGTCTGAATTGCAAAACATAACTGATATTTGATATGGAAAATAGTAGAAAACTATCTGAAATCATTTTTTCTCATTCTAGTTTTCTCTTGTCCGGAATTTGCAACTTGCCCATTAATTTATTTACATCACATCATAATCATTAAGAATTCTTTACGTTTATCCCGAACAAACAAATTGGATTCGGATTGTTGTTGTTAATATTAGATTACTGAGGAACGTTCTGTCTACTGTAGTGATGTTTCAGGCACTGAAAGTGAAACTGAACCTAGGTTTCAGGTTGCACTGGTTTCAATTTCAGGCCCTGAAACTGAAACTCAAACTGAAACTATTTTTGGAGGAGACCTGAAACTGAAACTGAAACTATTTTTGGAGGAGACCTGAAACTGAAACTGAAACTATTTTTGGAGGAGACCTGGGGCCCGTTGCATAAAAATTACAATAAGTTAATAAGTCCAATAAGTCATATACAATAAGCGAATTTGCGTTGCATAAAAGTCATAACCAAATAAGTCATAAGCGACTTATTAAAATAAGCGATTTCGGAATTAAAATAAGTAAATTTCATAAGCGAGCGTTGCATAAAATTTGGCAATAACTATTAACTTATGAAAAGTCGCTTATTAAAATAAGCGAATTTGCAATAAAATTTTAAGATTTATTGTATTAGTTTTATAGCAACAAATGTACAGTAAAAGGTAAATTTAGGGTTTTCTGAACGGTTTACAATACTGGCAGAAATGCTCTAAGTACTCTCCTTTAAAGATTTACAGCTTTTGTGCTTTATTAGTAGAGTAATGTTGTATATAGAATGTGCCAAGACCGAAATCGTAACGATGATGCAATAGCAACGAAGCAAATTCCACATTCCGTTACTACATAAACAATGTTCTAAAAATTGCTGAACCGAAAAAGCATATGGTCTATCATTATTTGAGTTCACAATTCACACAATTACATTTTACCTCAATTTTTAGTCCTAAAGTTTTTGTTTGCTAAACTTTCTCATTTAACAGCTCCTAAACTAATTGTGTTGCTCTTCGTAGAACTGAAACATATATGCAATAAGTAGCCAGCTATTTCAGCTGAACTTATGACTTTTAGTTGCCATTTTAGTTGAACTTATGACTTTTCGCTTATTATAATTCAGATTTACTTATGAAATAATGGCTTATTACAATAAAATTTTATGCAACACCTTAACTTATTGTATATGACATATTAACTTATGAACTTATTAACTTATGAACTTATAACTTATCATTTTTATGCAACGGGCCCCTGAAACTGAAACTGAAACTATTTTTGGAGGAGACCTGAAACTCAAACTGAAACTATTTTTGGAGGAGACCTGAAACTGAAACTGAAACTATTCTAGGCCGCCGACTGAAACCATTCGGCAAAAATAGTTTCAGTCTTTTCTTAAAACATAACGATTGAAGGTTTTAAGCCGTTATTTCGCTAAAATTTTGCAATGAGCGCCTAAATAATCTTAAAGTTATGCTTTATTTGATTCCTGAATTCTAGAAACTGCACTTTTCTGAATGACCTGAAACTGAAACTGAAACTTCGCCTGAAGCTAAAACCGAAACTGTTTTTTCTCAGACTGAAACTTAAATTGAAACTGAAATTATTTCGTGAACCCTACTGGAACTGAAGCTGAAACTGCAACTCAAATTGGTTACTGAAACAACTCACTGTTTAGCCACCTGTGTGCAAAACTTATCAGTCAGAAAGGTCGGTCTGTTCTATTCAGCGGCGAGATAATGCCCCTTTTAGGGGCCTACTTGTTTGATCTATGAGTAATTTTGGGTGGATGCATACTGGTGGCTAATAAATTCAAAAATTCAAAAATTTTAAGTATTTTAACATTTTATAGTTGATAAGGGGGGGGGACAATGGGATCAAAAAAATTTTGACCATGATTTTGACCATTCTTTGGGGCGCTGAGTATGAATCTAAAATCCTTTTTCCGATTCAGCGTTTGGTTAGCTTAATGTAAGCTAAAGTTGTCAACTTAGATGTAGCATGTAAGCTTATCCTGAGCTAACGAAAAGCTAAACAAAAAACAGGTTTCAGATTTTTGCTCAGCGCTCCAGAAGACTCTTGTTTGCAGTTTTTAGCAAAATCATGGACAATACGTTTTTGATCCCCTTGGTCCCCCCTCACCAACTAAAGTTTCAAAAATTGTTAAAAATTTTAAAATTTAAAAATTTTTGAATTCATCAGCCTATGCACTCACAAAAAGTTGAAAGTTAGTAAAAAAATAAAAAGTTAGGGCTGGGGAAGCGCGACAGGAGTCCCATCCCCCACCATCCAATTATTAAAGCTTGACCGTTCAATTGATCTAAAGCTTATTATGGGTCCTTTCGACACGTCGAGTTCAAGAATCGCAAAAGTTCCAATGGCCGAGCAGCCCAGACATCAGGCCCGCTAAAATCGACCAGAGCATTAAGTCAAAAATAAAATTTCCAGTTTTTAGTTCGTCATTATACAGAATTTTTACATCTTCTGTGGGTTTCAGTCTGTTTTCAAAAATTTGTTTTCGTATCCAAGATACATAAAATTTAATGCAAATTTTGTAATATGCACACAATGCGAAATTAAAAATTTAAAGCCCCCGGTGAGGATTGAACTCACGACCCCTGGTTTACAAGACCAGTGCTCTGCCGCTGAGCTACGGAGGCTCTTATAGATTCCTTTGAAGTAACCTCGATTTTCCAATCTATTTTCCTCTTGGCTGCAATTCCAATAATAATAATCTAATGTTTATTAATAATAATAATCTAATGTTTCCTGGTCACAAAAATTAATCAAAAGTCTCGTGTTATACATAGCTGCTTATGGTTTAGTTAAATTCAAGACAATAATAATGAGACAGTAAATGTCCACATACAGTAAATGCAAGTTGTTTCTTCCAAATTTTACTTTTCATCGTCGGGTGATAAGTTACCGTTTCAGAATTTTCGATAAACTTACAGGAGCAAACAAGAACCTGAACCGAACATCAGGCTTAGATGACCTAAAAGCTGCTGGGTCAAATAAACAGTGTGTTAGCCCCAGTGAGACCTACTTACATAGGACCACACTTGAGCAAAGCTCCAAAAACAGTTAAAAAAGTGTCATTTTCGATTAAAATATTCTCGTCACCCTAAGGTTAGAGTCTTTTGTTTGAAATAAATCTGCGCGTTTGATCTAGACATAGCCCTAAGCCACATTTTAGCTGAAACAATCAACTACTTATGCAATGCCAAGAATCAACAATCAGTAATTGAAAAAGTGGGACACTCAGCTCTTCTTAAGGTGGTGATTCCCTTTGGTCACATAAAGTTTGCACCATTATTACTCATTCATTACTTGGAGTTAAGAAGCCATTTTTACATTAAAATGCAGCGATACATTTGCTCTTTCTAATGAATACAACGAAACTAACTTTAGTTCTTGGAAATTATTTTACTGCATTTTCGAAATAATTTAATTTTCCAGATTTTTTGCAGACTAAACTAAATTTTTTCGTGAGGCATCGGCCACATCATTCGATTCCACTATCAAATAGCTGGGGACCCTTTTTTAGTTATTATGAAACCGCTCTTCGTTGTAAAGAAATTAGCTAAACTGTAAGCGCAACCTGGATTTTACCTACTTTTCCCAACTTTGGCAAGCGACAACTGTAGCTAGAAAGAAGCAATCGGGACAACTAAAAAAAGGGTCTCTGGGTATTTTAGTGTAGAACACGTCCAGTAAGTGGCAACCATGTAGCTTGCATAGTAAATGCTCCACAATCGCTGGAAAAAATTTGGTCGTGTTTTTGCAAAAACTACAATTTCTATGATAGCAGCGTACGGGGTAGCAGTTAGAAGATTATACTGTCACGGATAATCGGTCTCGACGAGACCTTCAAATTGACACCCGTAGTTCAATTCTACGGCTTACGTAGCGCAAGAAATGGCGGATTATTTGATTTCTGCAAAAATGACAAGTTTTCAACGCCAAAATAGGAAAATCGACTATATCTCACGATAGAGAAAAGCTAGAAAGGTACTTCAAAAAGCAAAAATGTAGAGCTCAACAAGATCTTTCGAATGAATATAATCATAGCTCTGCAGCAGCTGCCTAACTGTCAAAACTTGACAAAAACCACCCTGAACGGAGACGTCGAATTTTTGAAGCGGGATTGCGCGGAGGGTGTTAGAATGCTAAAAGAACTTATTTTGGGAAGTTTCATCAAATTTCATCTTGATTTAAACTGTCAATCAACAATATGTGCCCAAAAGGAATCACCACCTTAATAGATTAAGCTGATGAGAAGCTCGACTCACTAAGCTCTGCACCAACCTAAGTTTAAGAATAGTTGCGGCATAGCTGAAGGCTAGTTTTCCATTCAAAAATCGGACTTAGTCTTCTGCTATTCCGGTCCGGAGCTATTCTTAAGCCTCCTATGTTGTTGCAGTTCAGGGTAAATTTCAGAGAGTGGGGACATCTCTTGCCTTACTATATATCTTACATTGTCTTACTGAAACAAATGTGACTGGTAACGATTTCGCTAGCTATACCGTTACCGGCCGTATCCTGCCAGATTCATTTTAGTTCAACCGCATATAAACACACTGTTAACATCGCTAAGCAGGAGTCGGGACTCGGGACCCGCTCCTAGACCTCAGTGATTTTGACATGGGGAAAGAGATTTAAGCTCTAAGTTGAGGAAAGACCAATAAGGTTGTTACAAGTTGAATTCTATCTAAAACAAAAAAGGGCCAGTGTTTCAGCTACTTCCAGAACAGTTATAGCAAGAGGTTATAGTATAAAGGTTTTGAAATCTGTCACTTATTTTTGAAACTACTTGTTTGAACTATGACCAAGAATCAACCATCAAGAAAAAGATTGTAACCAATGCAAGGCACAACGAAAACTATCAAGAAAAATTTCAAAAGTCACAGAAATTAGTTACGTTAATTAAACATGAATTTTTGTTTGATAAGAAAGTGAGCAAATAACTGCATGCCTATCTAGATTTTTTAATTATTCAACCTTATACTAATTGATGCTAATTGTCTTTGACAGGTCAGAGAGAAAAATTCTAAAACTTGAGTATCATATCATGAGCTAAATCTTTAAAATTTTTAAAACTTTCCAAAAGTCGTAGCAAAGGCTAAAACAACATATAAAAGGGCCGAGTGTAGTGGTGAAATTATACTGTTAAGATCGTTTTAAAATTAAATTGTCAATAAGTAATCGTGGTTTTTTCTGAAGACATTTTGAAAAACCCCCGTTTGAAATTCCAGAATTTCCAGATTTGTCTGAAACGTTCAGTGGAAAACCTTTTTAGTCCTACCTGAGTTATTTTTATTAAACCGTTTTGAATGGCGTTAAAACGTAGGATTTCTGAGTGTATGTTAAAAAAGTAACTTCTGTTACGTACACTCAGCAAACTACAAATATTTAGTGCATATCTTTTACCTACTGGTGGTATCGACAAAATTTGGCGAAAATTTTGAACATAAAAATTTTCGTTGACAGCCAACAGCAAAATTACAAATTTATGAGTAATTTTCGCTCAGTTTCATTTTTAATTACCTCTTTTAGACCCCAAGGATCCGCTAAAGGCCAATTAAAATTGAAACTAGACTTTTTGAAATTTGATGTCATCTCATTCTGCATCAGAAAAATTGGAACATTTCCCGTAAAAATAAAAAAGTATTAGACCTAGACCGTAAAACGTTGGATCCCAAATGGAATCGAATCCACAAACCTTTGGTTGAGTTGACAGATACTCTACCGATTGAGCTAATAAATTTGATAGACTTGCACTTAAAACAACAGATCTACAGAATAAGGAAGATTTAAGTAAGTAATAAAGACAATAAGAGATCCTGGAAACATAAGAATATGAAGCGAAATCGAAGTATACATAAATTTACTATACTATACTCAAAGTTTACTAATATACCTATACTTCCGGTTCAAATAAATACGTTTCAAAATTCTCACTATCATGATTTTAGGCTTCGTTTTTCCAGTTCTCAACAGCGTGAAACGGTGTGGAAAGAGGAACCGAAAACACTACCTCCAGTTTTTCTGAAAAGCTGGAAATGGAAATACGGAAAAGATTTCTAGGATTGCAGAACTCAAATTCGAGCCAAGTTCTTTACTCGCTTTTCCACCTCAGTCTAGCCTGTCCTAAAAATTGAGAGAAAGTTTGCGTTATACTGTGGCTGAAATCCAAGCCTAAAATCTACAGCTTGAGCGACACCGGCAGCCTTTGATTACTTCATATAGCACTATAATCCGATTCATTATGACCAAATTTATACAGGAAAATCAAGGCTTCCCAGCTCACGAAATGCGTCCTATACTATGGTTCGCTAATGCTACTGTCTTCCTACCTTAAATTTAAGTAACAACTAAACTTTATTCAATAAAATAGATCATTTACTAGCCAACCAACCAAGGGTTATCACAAATAAACTGTACAAGTAACAAAACTCAGACAATTATATACGTAATGTGGTAGACCACGGTAAAAAATACAAGAAAACAATTTTCAACATGAAATGCCAAGTTTTCAAGAACCCTGCAGCACATAAAAACTGTCTTTGGTGATTTGGAAAAGAGGTTCAGGTCCAAACCGATAACAAATATAAGACATGGCATTAAGCCAACAGCTTAAACATAGGCAAGACACTAAACAGGTTACAAAAAGACGAATATATACCTACATACGTATACAGCAATTAGTTGAAACAACAAAATAAATACCAGACACAAACGTGGATATTTAACTAATACGTTCCGTTTTATACTATAACTGCAGACGATTAAATTCACACAAAGATCAATAGTTTCCAACTTCAACGGGTTCTAGGAATACTCAGAAACGTGTAAAATTGCCAGGACTGAATTTTTCGATAGGTGCCAAGTCCTATGTCAGAGAATGCTATAAAAATTAAAAAACCCTGTTATGTCGGTATAAAGAATAAAATCTTATGGATTAGTGTGAACATATTATACTAGCACACACTCCTGCATGCAACTTCTTCCAAACTATCACAACACAATTTCTATACTCAAAATAGTACTTTGACTGTGTCAAACCAAATGTTAGACTTTGACCAACCACACTGCCTACAAACTTAAATGTTACTTTAAAACAATAACCACAATATGATCAGCCAACGAAACACCCATTTCAGAGTAACAGTACAACTCAGCTAGAAACAATGGTACACAAACATCTATTTATTTATTTAGTACAAACAAAATCAATCGATCAATCAAAATCCCTCTATTTGGGATATCGCTCCACAACCATGGCATGCCCATGTCCACCGGCCGCACAGGCAGCCACCACGGCATACTGACCATTCTCCTTGTGCAGACGATTGGCAGCGTGCATGACCAGACGCACGCCTGTGGCGCCAAACGGATGTCCAATGGACACACTGCCGCCCCAGGAGTTCAGCTTCTCAATGGGAATGGTACCGACCTATACCAATCAAGCACATACGTATTATTTTTAATAAAACAATGCCTACTGACTACACAAGGAGCAGCAAACAGAAAATAAAGGTAAAGTTGGGGAAAAACGAACTGGGGGGGATTATTTTACAGGGGCAGACCCCTATAAACAACCGCCTCCTCGTAGCAGAAATGCATAATTGGCTATCTTGTTTTCATGGCGGTTCGACCAGAATATACGATGGTCTCCTACTTGGTGGAGGGGAGGAATCCAACGGCACATAGGGTATATTTACTGGGGAGGGGATGGGGGACCGAAATTCACCTCCCCCGGAATTTGGGCTTCCCCATTAAGGGGGGGGGGCTACTAAAGGTTTGCCCCGACTTTGTCCGATTGGCCTATTTTTTGGCGAGGATATAGAGCATGGGTGTGGTCAAAAAAATATCGGGTATTGAAATCTTAGCTGCCTTCCAGCCATGTGCAGCCGTCGCGTTTATGTGCCCGACCCCCTTTTTTCACAACCTACCAACACAATTAATTAAAAAACTTCTACTGACCCAAGCTTCAAGGTTGCCATTTGCCAAAATGATTTGGCACATGTGCCCCTACCGGTAGAAAAATACTAGACGTCTCTATTGTAGCAGGTCTGGAGGCGTGTTACAGGAGAGCAGAGTTCGATTCTGAGCTGGCAGTGGAGATGGGCTGGGTTTGCACCCGAAACCCGCTACAGTTCGGTTTAATGTTGAATCTGAGTCGCTGTTGGCTGGGTTTGCACCCGACACCAATGTTCGGCAAGTTCGTAGAATGATAAGCTAGGATCTGAGAAGCAGCAGATACTTTATTTAGCACACAGCACACCAGGGCAGAAACCGTCAACGTTCAAGAGCAAAGCAACAACAAAGGCAAAAGACAATCATAACATCAGTTTAAATAAGTCTTACTGGTTCCGCCCCTTTCGCTAAACTACGGTACTTGCTGACGCAGGTTCGACTCTATTTTCGAGTCCAATATTCCTATTGTTGCTGAAGTTATAGTTTTTACACGTTAGAGGAAGCCTTCTTTCTAAACTTTTGCTAAACTTTTCATGTTTTTAGGCCATCTTTTTGACATAAAAGTTACTACAAAAACTACCAACTTTTGGGGGTACTATTCGTCAAATTGTGAAGGCTGAGGTAATTCTCAGAATTTCCGTAAAACTAGCCAACTTCGATTGCAGCAGCAAATAGCAAGATTACAACAACTACTCTGCTCCAGCCAATAGCCGGGAGCACAGCTATCTTACGGTAGCTGTTACTAATTCAGTTAGAAGGCAAACTTGGCTGCAAGCGGCAGCCTCACAGAAACAGAAACAGCAATAACATCTAGGTTAAACTGCAATAGGCAGTTACGTACGTTTAATTTTATTTTAATTTTAGCTATGATCTTTTAATTTTAATTTAATTTCCCTTAGCTAGATTGTGCTATGAATGAGTGAATGAATGGATCAAGTCTTTGGATGCCATTAGCTATATATAAGTTGTATGTTCTTATTAATAATTATTACCTTTGTGACATCACTCACCGCTCGAAAAAGTCGAAAGTCCCCTTTCGAATTAAATATTTCAAATTCTGTGTTTTCAAATTTCCGTTCTATAACTGCCCTTTTTACATTACGACTACACTACTTCAAATACAAAATTCAACACAACAACACAATGCACTGCAGTTATAACATGTCTAAGAATTACGGTCAATACGCATACGAACAGTTTCTGTTTTATTTATTTTAATAAAAATTTTAAGAATGACCGGGAATCGTACCGAGGGCGTTCGGGTGGAAGGCCAAAATTTTTACCACTACACTATGGAATCTTGAAATTTTTAGTGTTATTGCCAGTTATATAGGTTCTGAATTTGTCAACTTCTTGTGTGTATGCACAGTCATAAACATACTGACGTAATATTATATAGTTACTACCGTATACAGAGACGTATCAACTAAACCTGTCTAGACTAGACATGCATTCCTATGTATAATACGAATATGTAGGGATGTACCTATTGCTTTTTGGTGTGTCCACACGACGCTTACGTATTGAAATGTATGTGCAATTAAACTGTAAGCTGTACATATGGCTATGAATGTATATTTATTCCCAAGAGTCTGAAAAAATGTAGAGCGAAGGTATATAGACAGGCTTAAGCTAAGCTTGTAGTGAAATTTTAAAGCCAATGTTTAGCGTTG
>JASAND010026189.1:0-20000 GCA_030248195.1 Trissonchulus latispiculum | reverse complement strand
TTAGCCTAAAGATTGGATCAGGACTACTCAAAGGTAAGTTCTGGTCAGGAAGCCGAAGATCCGTCATCAATCCAGCGATCAAATCCAAGCAAGCGCTGACCCCTCTTGCTGATCGGCTGGAATCCAGTGCAACAAACGAACTCACGAAGAAGACCCCTACAAAGGTTGGCTGCAGGGAATCTCTGATTTTGGAACACCACCTTTCGGAGATCCGGTGCCTAAGTCTACTTTCCCTAAGTGGACGCGCTGACCTTCCGTGTAATCAAGTGCAGAGCGTTTTCTGTCACTAGACCGGAGAGCAGAGCGTTTTCTGTCTCTGGAGACTAGCAACTTCATTACACATTTTATTTTATGTGCACTTTTTTTTTACAGCCACCTCACCCCAGTCGGTACGCCGGTTAGGGGTAGTGTCAGCAGTTTTTGAATTTTGTCTGGGTGGTGGGGTAGCTGACACTGAATAACTGCAGTTGCAATTATCCGAGGTGTTCTACAAGGCTATCAGTACGTCCATTACTTTCACCGTAATGGAGGTCCTGTGGTAGCTCCACCTCGCAGGCGGCCACCCCTTGACATTCTCGGTAAATTGCCCAAGGTGGGAAGTCCAGGGTTTCCCCTAGAAGACTATAGTGCGGCTCCAGATTGAAGCCGGAGTGAACAATGATCAGAGTAGATCGATTGTTCAATTTCAGATCCTTCGGATCTAGACTTTCGTGTTTGTGGTCGATGTGTGCAGAGAGTACAATCAGCATTCCTCTCTGATCGACCTGTGCTCAGCGTAAAAGAAATGTCATTTGAAGACGGTACACAACTCTGCTAAAGAGGCTCAATAGCCTCGTGTTAGTTTATAATAAGGTCTAAAGATAACATTCATGTTTGTGTTTGTAATTAGTCCTGAAGCACATCTGTGCGCACTCAATTAATCTTGATTTATGTTGATCTATTGTTAATACAAATTATATTTGTCATAGAATCTAATCACAACGAGTGGATCGACTTAGCTCGTTTTAGCATTCCAAAGCCTTTAGTCAGTCTGCGGTTAGACATATATCGCTCCACGCTTCCATTCCACTCTCCTTCCCCAGTTATAATAGTTATATCCATTTCGAAAAAGATTTTCCAAGGTAATAGATATAGCTATAATTCGGGTCCAAAACAGCCAGAATTAGCGTTCCAACTTTGTTTATTTCCATTCTTTTGTAGTCTTTCTTGTGGCTTCAAATAAAGTACATGGTGCCCAGCAACCTCACAATCATTTTTTACACGTTTACTAATTATATTGTTAACATATCTTTCATTCTAACTGGACGACAGTGCTATATGGCTAGTCTGAATCAACTGTATTTTGAAGATGCTTGAAAGATTACGATTTTACATATAACATTGTATCAAAAGTATTGGTAGCCATTCTGCGAAATGGTAAACTAAACCAAAAGGATATGTATCAAAAGATATTTTAAACTAATTAATTGATTTGTTGCCAGAACCAGTTTTTTCTATTACAAAACGCGGCTCATGAATATAAATTTTTGGCTGGATATAAAATCTAAGTTAAAATTCTAAATAAAGTTTAACTTAACTTTTAGTTGATCAAGCGCACCATCACGTAGCAGATCACATCTCATATTCTTATGTGCACTTGCTAAAATTTACAAACTGATACAAACTGATTTTTGAATCAGTTTATTGATAAACTGAAGTCTTTCTCACTCCTGCAAGAATTTAGAATGTGTATTTTCCTTTGTGGAGCCAACCTTTCTTCGATCGACAATTGAAGTAACTACAGGTTCAGTTTTAGTATTTCTGGTGAAGGCTTCAAATGCAGCAGCTCGAAATCGTCTGTTAAACACCATGTAAAGAATAAAGTTACATCCATAATTCAGACCGTTAATAATTTTAACCCAATACAACATTAAGGAGCCCTCCATATCTATTTGCATCCTAACTTTTGTTTTTAGACTAGAATTGATAGTGAAATACAACGGAGCTGGAATTGAGCATAAAACAAATAAAATAAAACATCCAAACATCATGCCAGACCCACGGGCTCGTTTGCGAATATCCTTATTTGTTGCAACGGATTTTGCAGCAGCCAGATAACAAAACATCGACGCATAAACAACAACGATAATAAAGCAAGGCAGTAATATAAAAATAATTTGATTAATTAACTTCCATTTGCTGACCCCGGGCTTCGGAGCACAAACACCAAATGCTGGCCGGATTGTGTACATTTCAAATCCCAGCGGACTAGAAACAATGAAAAACAAAAACAGCGGAATTATCCACACAATCAGACACCATACAAAAATGGCAATTTTTAATGTGCAAACGTTTCGATAAAGAACTGGTTGGAAAACGGCCACTGCCCTGTCCAAAGCTATCAATCCCTGACCAAGTGTTGACGCAAAGGTTGGCATAAAAATAGCGCATCCCAGCCAGGAACAAATAGGGTCCAGAAGAGCAATGTCCTCAGGAGTTGTTGACTTTTGTGGTCCAATGAAAATAATCATAAGTCCGGTTACTTGGTGATTTGTGATGCATGCAATGGCATCATTAATTGCAAGCAGGGCAACCAACATGGTATTTGATTCAGCTCTGAGTCTTGCTGTTTTCATAATTACGTAAACAACTGTGAGATTGAAAATCAGCAAAGTGCAGGAAAGAAGTATTTGAGCAATTCCTGTCCAGACTACGTTTGGATTAAATGACGATAGGTTAGAGTGATTCATGATTCAATTTTTTGATGGAATTGATTGATTTCAAACGTAACCCATATTTAATTCATCACCATAAAAATTAATAATGAGAAGGTTGCACATCACCAAGCGTCCGACAAATTATTTTTGAACAGTTGATTAGTTGCTTCGAAGCTGCGGCCTTGCTCGCAACCTTCTGTAGAACCGGCACTTTGGCAAAACTGGTTTTATCAAAAAAAGGTTAGTACAATTTGACATTCGTTTCCAACTTACTTCCATCGAAATGGCATGAGAAAGAAAATGAAAGGGCTCGCTCTGTCTCTGCCATTAAATAATACAAAGATAGGAATAGCGTGTTTTCAACATTATCAAAGTTCAAACTATTTTCAGAATGCTTAGTTCGCAATTCACCGGCTGCGAGATAATGTCACCCAATATTATTTACAGTATTCTATGGAATTCTACATTTCATTTAATTAACAATTCCATAATATGACAGGCCACCTGTATTCCGCTATGGGCGTTATGTATTCCACCAGATACCGAGGGAAGACTTGGAAAATATGGAATAATCGACACTGAAAATATTTGAAGCTTTTGCCAAAGAAACAAAAGTAAAATTTCTACAGAAATAATGTTGCGTCTAGCCTGTGTGCGCCCCCTTAAAACTAAGACGCACTTCTGGTCGCAATAACCGTGGGGCTAAGGCCGTAAGAGTAGAGTTCCCTTCTCTTATCCTACCTATTGTATTATTTTGTTTTCAAATACTAAAGCACAAGACATGATAGCGCATGGCATATGTAATGAAGTGGGCGAGATTCAAGACTATAGTAACATATAGTTCTTCTTATGTATGTAGCAGTCTAAAAGCATTTTCCGTCTAATTGTAATGAGACTGACCGAAATGTAATTAGACTGAAGATTTCCATTCTAATCGCAATTCGACGTGTTCTAATTGCTCGCCTAAATGCAAAAGGGCGCGTAATGTGGCAATGTTCTGTCTGCCCTTTGTAAGATAATATTGGTGTTAGTTGAGTGTATTCTTGATTGAAGCTAATGTAGAAATGTTGATTTATAAATAAAGTATATTATGTGTAAATTTATCTCAAAATTAGTTGAAATTGTTAGATTTCCAAGTTGAAATTGACCCATGCTTTGTCAGTACTTGCTGCCACTAGGTGGCGTAGTCATATTTTGAAATTTAGTCTAGTGTTGTGCGCTGGCCCATTTGCCGGCCAAGGCTTTAGCCGTTGGCCGAAAAAATCTCAGCCAGTTGGCTTGGCTGGCCATTGGCTGGCCAACGGCCAACCGGTTGGCCGTTGGCCGATGGCCTATGGCCGGCCAATGGCCGCTGGCCGGCCAACGGCCAACGGCCAACGGACAACGGCCAAGGTTGGCCGTTGGCCGCTGGTTGGCCAATGACCGACTGCTAGCGAAGCTCAAATTTACTGATTTTGTGTGTTGCTGAATTCAACTGTGTTGCAGAATTTAATTTTGCTGCATAATATCGCGCACATATTGCATTATAATCTTTACATTAGATACATTTCTACAGAGTTTCAGTTTACCTACATACGATGTTGACACTTAGTTCCAACTTTGCAATACGTCCGTACTCATTCCTCGTAGTTACAATTATTTTTCAATAAAATTTGCTAATTGCATGCAAATTTTAATTGTGCTAACTAACAACTTAGTTTTTAAATTTGTCTAGTGGTTAACGTCTCATCAATTCATTGTAGTCCTCCAGCAAAATTAAACAGAATTATCGCGGATTGGAGCTAGCGTTTGGAAAAACCATTTTGGATAAAGTTTAATTAAGTTGAAGTATAACTATGCACGGTAGACGAATAAAAATTGTAAATCTCATTATCAAGCGTTGGCAAATTGCTACACAACGGCCAGTGACTTGCCAACCTTGGCCGTTGGCTGTTGGCCGTTCGTCGGCCAACTGCCATTGGCCGGCCATCGGCCAACGTCCAACGGCCAACCAATTCGCCGTTGGCCATTGGCCGCTAGAAGGCCAACGGTCAATTGGCTGACCAACTTCAAACTCCGCCCAAGCCAAGCCAAGCCAACCAACGAAAGTTTCGGCCAATCCCAACACTATGTCTCACAAAGGCCAATTATATCAGAGTCACGTCACGTCAAATATTTTCCAGCGATTGTGGAGAATTTACTATGCGACCCAAACAACTGTCACTTAGCACTTGAGACTTAGCTCCAACTTTGCAATACGTCCGTACTCATTTCTCGTAGTTACAATCATTTTTCAATAAAATTTGCTAATTGTATGCAAATTTTAATTGTGCTAACTAACAACTTAGTTTTTAAATTTGTCTAGTGGTTAACGTCTCATCAATTCATTGTAGTCCTCCAGCAAAATTAAACAGAATTATCGCGGATTGGAGCTAGCGTTTGGAAAAACCATTTTGGATAAAGTTTAATTAAGTTGAAGTATAACTATGCACGGTAGACGAATAAAAATTGTAAATCTCATTATCAAGCGTTGGCAAATTGCTACACAACGGCCAGTGACTTGCCAACCTTGGCCGTTGGCTGTTGGCCGTTCGTCGGCCAACTGCCATTGGCCGGCCATCGGCCAACGTCCAACGGCCAACCAATTCGCCGTTGGCCATTGGCCGCTAGAAGGCCAACGGCCAATAGGCTGGCCAACTTCAAACTTTGGCCAAGCCAAGCCAAGCCAGCCAAGGAAAATTTCGGCCAATCCCAACACTAATTTAGTCTCTTTGTTTGAGAGATAGATCAGAAAAGTAGACGTCCATTTTTGCAAATTAGCAACCAATACAATTTGTTAAAATTTCATCATCTTTTTTTCATTGGTTGTTAGGCAGAAATGATCTCCTACTTTCCTTCCATTTTTTCGTTACCCCCTTGTCCCCGACGGCGATAGGGCTTGTACCTTGTCCGGATTGGGGGGGGAGGCTTGGACCCCCCAGACCCCCCCGCGTTAACAGGGCTTTTTGTGGGTTATATTTTTGGCGGTTAATCCTCTGAATCTATTAGTTATGTTATTGCATTTGCTCTAGTGAAAATTTATTGGTTGAATTTATTTCTGTCAAAAGTTTTGTTCTGGAAGTTTTCTGTAGTTTTGTACTTTTCGTATACTTTATTCGTACGCATCTTTTCGGGGGTCACCCCCTTTATCAAACACGTGGTGTTATTACAGTAAATGAGGTCTATTTTAGACCTTTAGGGTGTTGCTTTCAGTAGATTTTCGTATTAGTCTTGTAGATGCGGTAAGTAAGGATTTTTCTGAGTTGGACTGGTTTAGGTTGGTTAATTTTTTAATTGTGTACTTTCTAGCAAATTTTGGTGTTTACTTATAATCTGAATCGTTGCTCTTCATCGGCGGTTTAACTCCGTTCGGTGCGATTCACTTAATTCTTCGGCGAAGTTCGTTTAGGTCGTCTGGAACTACATCTCCTCCCAGTTCGACGTTCTCATTGTGCGCAGTTTCCCACTCGTAAAGCTTCTCACCTCCAAGTTTACAGGCGAACAGTGCATCGCCTAGTTGCATTGAGATATAAATGTTTAGTTTGCGTTTTAGTCTATAAAGTTTGCGCTACAATAAAATTATACTGTATACGGAGAAGGGCGTCGAAGGTTTTTACGATTATCTGATTATCATGTGCATCTACTTGCGCTCTTCGAATAAAAGAACGACCACAGTCTTCACATGCTAATGGTGTTGATTTGCCATGACGTTCTATGAGATGACGAAAGTAACAATCTGCTCGAGAAAAGGTTCGGTCACAGTCAAGCAGTGTTTTTCCTCTGGCTCGTTCATTCTTCGTTTCGGCCTGCACGGCTCACCACCATTAATGTGAATCCGCTTGTAGTGCCCAACTAGATCTTCTCTTCGAATAAAAGAACGCCCACAGTCTTTACAGGTAAACTTCATGCTGGGTCGCTGGCGTCAGTATGCAGCTTGAAGTAAAGCAGTTCGTATCTGAATCAAGAAACCACCAGGAAAAGCACAAAAAAGCAGTAAAAGAAGAAAACGCCGAGATCTGTTCATGTTCCTTCATCTCCAAAGTCTATACTTACCTGAGCGTTATACATTGAGACGTATATATGTCGCAGTAAAGTAGTACATTTAGTGATGTACTACATCCCTGGAAAATTTCAGTGATGTACTACATCACTAGTCAAGTTGTACATCGGACTTCAAAGGTCTCGAATGTACAACTTTACTGACACATTTCAGTAATGTAGTACATCACTGAGTGATTGCCAGTGATGCATATAGTACATCACTAAAACGTTTTCAGTAAATCAGTACATTTATGTTTGCTTCCTGTCTTTATGCTATAGAGGGAGATAATTCTGTAATACAGTCTGAAGAATACAGTGATAGAATTAAAGTCTGTAATAGAAAAATACAGTCTGAAGACCTAAGGCTATTGACAAGATCTAATTCGAGAAATTTAAACAATAGAAGGAACAGATTACAGAACAGATTGTAGGATAATTTTGAAAACTAAGCCTGCCGATTCATTGCGGTTTTTCTATTTTTATGGCACTTTTGATATTAAAGTAGTTGTCAGAATTAAAAACTTGAAAGCTGAGTTTGGCTTAAGCAATGCACATATTTGACTTTGTCAAACTTTTTAAACTAAAACTTAAACTTATTTAAACTTAATCTCAATTTAACAGTTAACTTTTGTGTTTCTTTTCTTCTTTCCACTATAAAAATGATAAGCTATATAAAGATTACGATAGGTTTTAGCTAGGCTGGCAGATGGTAAGGTTCATAGTTTTTACATTTTAATTTTTGAAATTGGAAGAGGGCTGGGAACCTGCAATAAATCTACAATATGTTGTAGAATATGTTTCATGTTTTGTTTAAAAAGTTAAGTAAGTGGAAAACATTAAAGATTTACAGCATTTATCAAATAGAAATAGTGTATTGTTTAAACAAAACTTAGTTTTCAAAATTATCCTACAGTAATCTATTCCTTCTATTGTTTAAATTTCTCTAATTAGATCTTGTCAATAGGTCTTCAGACTGTAAATTTTCTCCCTCCTTGGCATAAAAACAGGAAGCAAACATAAATGTACTGATTTACTGAAAACGTTTTAGTGATGTACTACATCACTGACAATCACTCAGTGATGTACTACATTACTGAAATTTGTCAGTAAAGTTGTACATTTGAGACCTTTGAAGTCCGATGTACAACTTGACTAGTGATGTAGTACATCACTGAAATTTTCTAGGGATTTAGTACATCACTAAATGTACTACTTTACTGCGACATATACGTATAAAGATTAAATGCAATTCAAATCTGAGCGACTCCTTTTTGGGCAGGTGCAAACACAGCAAGGGTTCCAAGTGTTAAATTTTAATATGGGCAGGTGCAAAGTCAGCAGGGTGCCAAGCAGTTTTGCGTCGTTCGTTATGTGTGTGTCGCTTTCTTCTGAAGACTAGATGTGTCTCTGAGAAACATAACTTTCTTATTCACTATACACTAGTCATTTTTTCTGTTTGTTTTAGGTCTTATTATGGATCTTGTTAAAGACCATTTAGTCTTATTTTGCAACGACATGAAGGCTGAGCGTGTATTGGATTATCTACTGGAAGTGGAATTACTTTCTCCCAATGTGACTGCTGATCGCAGACGTCGAACCCCTGACCACGACAGAAATTTGGAGATTATATCGGCTCTTAATCGACAAGGGCCCAATGTCGCAGTTTAATTTCGACAAGCATTGCGGAAATTTGGACAGTACGACCTGATCTGGACAGTACGCCGGAGCCAGATCAACCATTGCAGAAGGGCGTTACTTGGAAGATTTACTCCCGTCTAAGAAAACTTGAACAGCAAGGTCTGGAAATATTTGAATCTGTGGAAACTGCCCGATTTGACGTTGTATTTCTACAGGGACCCATGGACTGTGATGCCCGAACAGTAGAATTCACAGAATGGCTGGGCAATCATCCCTGCAAGCGATGGATGGTACCTGAATGGTTTATAGCACCATGGAATCATCATGGCTGCAATCATTGAATTGTACATAACATGTAGTCACTTGTAAACCCTGTTGTGTTTTGTACCTTGTATATAATATGCAGTCACTTGTAAACCCTGTTGTATATATTGCTTGAAATAAAACGTTTCCGCCAGCTAGCCTGGCTTATCTTACCAGAAAATATAAAGAATAAGGAAAACATCACTGATTTATTTCAACAACACTCCATTAAAGAAAATGCAACCTTTTCATTACACTTATGTTATAACATTATCCCTGCTTAATTGAATTTGTAATTTCAAGCTTAGGTCAGCTGTGGTTCCAGTCAAGGGTCATTCAAGGCACGGAGCATAAGCAACAGAGGAAAATAAATAGCATTTTCGAAATCTACTACCTTGAAAACCCCTTATATAAAGTTTCCCCGAAGAATTTGGACAATATTTAATTTTAAGCTTGGGTCAGCTAAGGTTCCGGGCAAGGGTCACGTAGAGCACGGATCATAAGCAGCAGAGGAAATTCAATATCATTTTCAAAATCTACGACCTTGAAAACCCCCTAGATAAAGTTTTCTCGAGGAATTTGGACAATTTTCAATTTCAAGCTTGGGTCAGCTAAGCTTCCGGTCGAGGGTCACGTAGAGCACGGATCATAAGCTGTAGAGGAAATTGAATATCATTTTCAAAATTTACGACCCTTAAAACCCCCCAAAGAAAGTTTTTCCAGAGAATTTGGACAATTTTCAATTTTAAGCTTGGGTCGACCGTGGTTTCGCCACTTTACCTCCCCCACCCCCTAGCGCCGCAGCGCCGCAGCACCACCTCCACCTCCTCCACCCCCTAATGTGAGTCCATTTGCCTGATCTTTTCTACTAATATGGACAGATAATGTAAAACATTTTGGAACAATTTTGAATATTGAGGATGTCCAGGTTAATGATCAAAGTAAAAATGTACAATTTAAGTTAGATTTAAATAAATGAAAGCTGGTAAGTACATAGAAGAAAAGAGAGCGGACTCAAGGATTTTGCTTCCCAGGAAGCCTTGGAACCCCTGATAAATAAGTTCAAATTACACGTAAGTGGTGGTGGTCAGCATGTCAAAATTTTACAGGTTGAACCTTTGGCTTGGTTTATTACATGCCATAAATTTAGCGTAACAATTTTCTTTACAATTTTGCCATAAAAACCAAAAACTCAATACATAGGTACTTTGGTACTGATGCTAACCGAACAAACACTGCGTTGGCTCATTCCAAAGACGAGTCTTATGTGGGTGCGACTATAGCAGCTGTTTCCTTTCGTACTGTCTAATTCCGATGCCCTTAATGTAGGAAATAAATATAGTGACATCAGAGCTAATATGTAGGATTTAGCTTTTACAGTTCAACTAGAAGTCTGTGCTCAGATTGTTTTGTCGATTTCTATTAAAAGGACAAACAATTAACGAACCGACTGATTCAGGCTTAACTCGACGCATTTGCCAGAGCGACGCTTACATTTTATTTTATGTGCACTTGCTAAAATTTACAAACTAATACAAACTGACTTTTGAATCAGTTTATCGAAAAACTGAAGTCTTTCTCACTCCTGCAAGAATTTAGAATGTGTATTTTCCTTTGTGGAGCCAACCTTTCTTCGATCAACAATAGAAGTAACTACAGGTTCAGTTTTAGTATTTCTGGTGAAGGCTTCAAATGCAGCAGCTCGAAATCGTCTGTTAAACACCATGTAAAGAATAAAGTTACATCCATAATTCATACCGTTAATAATTTTAACCCAATACACCATTAAGGAGCCCTCCATATCTATTTGCATCCTAACTTTTGTTTTTAGACTAGAATTGATATTGAAATACAACGGAGCTGGAATTGAGCATAAAACAAATAAAATAAAACATCCAAACATCATGCCAGACCCACGGGCTCGTTTGCGAATATCCTTTTTTGTTGCAACGGATTTTGCAGCAGCCAGATAACAAAACATCGACGCATAAACAACAACGATAATAAAGCAAGGCAGTAATATAAAAATAATTTGATTAATTAACTTCCATTTGCTGACCCCGGGCTTCGGAGCACAAACACCAAATGCTGGCTGGATTGTGTACATTTCAAATCCCAGCGGACTAGAAACAATGAAAAACAAAAACAGCGGAATTATCCACACAATCAGACACCATACAAAAATGGCAATTTTTAATGTGCAAACGTTTCGATAAAGAACTGGTTGGAAAACGGCCACTGCCCTGTCCAAAGCTATCAATCCCTGACCAAGTGTTGACGCAAAGGTTGGCATAAAAATAGCGCATCCCAGCCAGGAACAAATAGGTCCAAGACGACCAATGACCTCAGGAGTTGTTGACTTCTGTGGTCCAATGAAAATAATCATAAGTCCGGTTACTTGATGATTTGTGATGCTTGCGACTGCATCATTAATTGCAAGCAGTGCAACCAGCATGGTATTTGATTCTGACCTGAGTCTTGCTGTTTTCATAATTACGTAAACAATTGTGAGATTGAAAATCAGCAAAATGCAGGAAAGAAGTATTTGAGCAATTCCTGTCCAGACTACGCTTGGATTAAATGACGATAGGTTAGAGTGATTCATGATTCAATTTTTGATGGAATTGATTGATTTCAAACGTAACCCATATTTAATTCATCACCATAAAAATTAATAATGAGAAGGTTGCACATCACCAAGCGTCCGACAAATTATTTTTGAACAGTTGATTAGCTGCTTCGAAGCTGCGGCCTTGCTCGCAACCTTTTGAAGAACCGGCACTTTGGCAAAACTGGTTTTATCAAAACAAAAGTTAGTACAATTTGACATTCGTTTCCAACTTACTTCCATCGAAATGGCATGAGAAAGAAAATGAAAGGGCTCGCTCTATCTCTGCCATTAAATAATAGGAAAGATAGGAATAGCGTGTTTTCAACATTATCAAAGTTCAAGCTATTTTCAGAGTGCTTAGTTCGCAAGACACCGGCTGCGAGATAATGTCACCCAATATTATTTACAGTATTCTATGGAATTCTACATTTCATTTAATTAACAATTCCATAATATGACAGGCCACCTGTATTCCGCTATGGGCGTTATGTATTCCACCAGACACCGAGGGAAGATTTGGAAAATATGGAATAATCGACACTGGAAATATTTAAACCTTTTGCCAAAGAAACAAAAGTAAAATTTCTACCGAAATAATGTTGCGTCTAGCTTGTGTCCGCCCCCTTAAAACTTTATTGCTCCGGATAAGAAACTTCCAGTCAAGACGCACGTCTGGACGCAATAACCGTGGTGCTAACGCCGTAAGAGTAGAGTTCCCTGCTCTTACCCTACCTATTGTTTTCTTTTGTTTGCAAATACTAAAACATAAGACATGATAACACATGGCATAACACGACACAAGCTTTTGTAACAAGCATTTAAAGTCCGGAACACCCTCGGTTGCTCTCTCTCACTATTAGTTTGCGTGCTGTACCTCCTGTACAATAGACATGTGTAGTTAAGGTAACATAATTGCATTTGCATTTTCATTTTGGACAAATTAAGAAACAGACATAATTGATACTGCCGCAGGATTTCCAGACACCACTGAGTTTCCTATGATTTTCTATGATCTTTGATCAGCATAGTTTTCAGCATTTGATCTTTGACCGTCTTTGATCATCTTTGATTATCTTTGATTATCTTTGATATCAGCATAGTTTTAACATCAGCAGTTTTATCAGCATCAGCATATCTTTGTTCATGTAATCAGTTTATGCATGTACAGTCAAAGTTGCGTCGAGCAGACATTGGCTTGGCAGCTTGGTAGATAAACTTTACTTATCAAAGCAGTGCCTGGTCTGGTTAAACACTCCGCTCGATGTTTTTGCATGAGCGCAGTGCAGTTGCGCATTGTTGCGCCGTTGTTGTTGCAGTCTGTTGCATCTACTACTCAAAAGGTCACATTAACTAATCATACAGTCCTTTATACAGGCGATAAGTTCTACTCTTAGAATGATCTGATCCCCAGTACATGAGATGAGATCTAGTTACAACGCAGTCGTGTTCCTTAATAGTGATATGGATTGTGATAAACACTGCATTTACTACAATTTATATCAGTAAACAAAGCATAGCGATTAACTGATCTTTGTTTCATTCCATGCGTCGAGTTTATGCATTAACAGTCAAAGTTCTGTCGAACTTGGCATGTCGGTATGCGGAAGCTTTAAGTAAATTTGTAAAATCCGCTCAGTCATATTGATAAGTCGATTGGATGTAATACAATGCATTCGCTACATTTTTTTATATCAGAAGACACATCTAAGCGAAGTCAGCGTAATCAGTTTTGCATGGGACACAATACCTCGTCGTTTCAACAGACAGAGTTAGATTCACAGTATGGCGAAATCGCCTTACAGATACAGAGATCCTTGAAGAATGAAATGACTGCGCCAATGTTTAACACTAAACACTTTCTTCTCCCTGGAAAACGAGCCGCGC
Source organism: Trissonchulus latispiculum (assembly GCA_030248195.1). Lineage (NCBI taxonomy): Eukaryota > Metazoa > Nematoda > Enoplea > Enoplida > Ironidae > Trissonchulus > Trissonchulus latispiculum. Next base: position 6,809 of record JASAND010026189.1, on the reverse strand, counting down.
TCGAACGGCCAAAGCGATTTCGTTTCGACACGACCGCATCAGCATTGTTCGCAACCGTTGTCTTCGGAACATGTTTCGTCGCCGTTCCCGAATAATGTTGGCGTTGGCGAGGAAAATGTAGATTCCAACAGCTGTTAAAATCAGGCAAATAATTGCGGCTGCAAATGACCAGCCCAGCGAAAACTTTCTAAACTGAGCTATGAAACGCTCCTGCGCAATAACGGCTGGATTTGTTGCCAGTTTTCGATTCAGGATTCTCCAGGTTTGAATTTTTACCAAAAATACAGCAATGGTGATCAGTAGTGAGAGTTCTGTAAACGCGCAAAAATAGTTAATCAATTAAACACATATTTTGGTGAAATATTTAGGGTACCCAATATTTAAATAAAGTCAGCATTTCAGACAAAGTTGTTGCAATTGTATTGCAACCTTGTCTTGTATTAAAAGTGAAAGGAAATATTAAGTTATTTAGAAAAGCTAGCTATTTTGTTATGTTCGCAATGGCAGTTACTAGATAAGGTTAACACTTTTTATTAGATTCGTATCAGCAACTATAGTTTTCAAATTCTACCGCTTTTTGATGTATGTAAGTATAGGCAAGTTTTATTGAGTGTTTAGCTTTGCATTACAAGGTTGTATATTATTGGCGAGTATTGGAGCAAAGTAGGTATACTACGTTATAATTAGAGATAGCCTAATTCGAACAAGTATAGATAACTAACTATGAGTTTTCAGTTATATCTGTTATAATCAGCAACTTTAGTGCTTTCTAGTATAACCAGCAATAGTTACCACTCAAACCAATAGTAATTATACAGCCAAATAGACTTTTACCTGAAGCAGTCAAACAAACTCCACAGCAAACAAGAAGAGGGTAGTTGTTCTTCAGAGCTCCAATCGTGCCCAGAGCAACGGATGTGATAATCAGCAAACCGCAACTGCAAGCGGATCCAAAGTCAGCCCACTGTAGCACTAAAACAAATTAAAACCAAATACAGCTGTTTATGGATAGGCGACCGAAAACCGTATTTTTCGGGTGTTGCCCAAAGAAACCGGAAACATTTCCGGGCTCTCGCAGGGATGTGAAACTCCTCCAGCCCCCCCTAAACACATGTATTGGACCGAACCTTTCCTAACATAAATGTCCTGCCAGATGCACGGCACATTAAGACCGAAATCCCGGTGGTCATGGTGAACACTGTTAACCATGTGGTTATATGCGTTTGAACGAAAACTCATTTGCTTGGTTATTCGCCTAACTTATGTCAAACTTGCATGTGTGTAAGGTACCACCCTCCCATCGGGGGCTCAGCTTTGTTGTTAAGCGCGTGTTAGTATGCGATTGAACTGAAATGCATTTGATTGGCTAGATGGCTACCGTAAGCCTCAGTGCATTTCGAACATAAGGCAGGGGATTAGCCAATCAGATGCGTTTTAGTTCAAACGCATATGTTTTAACATATGGCATGGCTGACCCCTTTCCCCTGCCGAATCTTCGGTGTCTTTCTCTTTCTGTCATTTACGCTTGCCCTTACCTTAAACTAAATCCAGTGTCAAATAATTTTAATACGCTTAGTTCAGTATAACCAAGAGTTCATAATTCTAGAGGGCTCCTCTTCTTGGCATTGCGTAACGGTGCTCCGACCACAATACGCGAATGTTCCCCCGTTTGGGGGGGGGGGGTCGACAGGTATACCCCCTCCGTTTGGTGGGGGGGGGGTAGCCGAAAGTGGTCCCCGTTTGGGGGGGTCGCTGAAAGAGGTCCCCGTTTGGGGGGAGGGGGTCAGCTCAAGCAGGCTAAGTTTTGCTCATTCTGATTGGCTGTTGGCGACCCCCCCCCAAACGGGGACCCCTTTTTGTGACCCCCCCATACGGGGACCTCTTTCAGCGACCCCCCCCCCCAAACGGGGACCCATTTTCGAATAGAACAAAAACTACCGTAATCCTCTGTTCCCCCCCCCACCAAATGGAGGGGGGGGTTTCTGCAATCGGATTGGCTGTTGGCTAGGCGCCCCCCCCCCCCACCAAACCGGGGACCTCTTTTCTGCTACCCCCCCCCCCACCAAAAGGAGGGGGGTATGCAATGTCGATTTGGTCGAAACGGGGGAATATTCGCGTATTGTGGTCGGAGCACCGTTACGCAATGCCAAGAAGAGGAGCCCTCTAGTGGCTTACTCTTCTTCTAATATATAATAGAATTATGAACTCTTGGTATAACGTTCACAGTTCGTACTTTACCCCAAATATACTGCTGATTTTCCTCTGACAGTAATCTATCCTTTTTGCCCAGAGTATAGGCACAGTTACTCGATGATTCATTTCTCCTTCCCAATCGTTCCAAATGAATGGCTGAAATAAGTCCAGTAACTTTAGTACCAACACGTACTGTAGCAATCAGTTAATACAAGTATTAAGAGTATTAATCTGCTTTAGCATAGGTTTACACAGATACAGAAAGAATTTTCCGATGATCCGAACTTTATAAGAATTCTATGGGCAATAGTTACTATTTTGTAATATTTAAATCTGCGATTTGGGAGGAATTAATTTGGAATCATGTCCAGATCTGACCATACTTTCAATGCTTTTAGGTAGTTTACTGTTTCGTATTTTATTTTTTATTTTGTTTTCTTTCATTTTATGTTATGAGGATTACATATACCTCTCAGTTCATTGCAAGACCGAAACAGATTTCCATAGGTTTCGAAAATATACATGGCGGTTTCGCAATAGTTAGTGCGCTGAAAATAGACTCCGTTTGTGTCCTGATCGCACAGTACAGGATCCGTTTTATGATACAGTACCAGCAAATGCTGCCATCTGTAATGATATTTTTCCGTAAACAGGGACTGATTATTGTCCAACTCTGTCAGAATTCGCTGGAAATCATAGGAATCATAGTGCCAATAGTCGGTGGCTATCGAAACAAAAAACATGGCACTAACGTTCCACAGCAGAATTATGCTACTCTGGCGCAGCATGACTGCGGACGATTGAACGTCCACCTGCTCGTAGGGAGTATCACTCTCATCAGAACCCATTGTGGGGGCGGGGGCGGCGTTGTTGGGAGTCTTGTTCCACCCACCGACTAAAAAGAAAAAAAGAAAAAATCTTCATAAATTTGAATATTGTACTTAAATCTGTTCCGATAAGTTGAATTAACGAACAACTACGTATGTACCACCCTACCTCGAGCAGCACATCAAAAGTGCCATGCATTATGTGCTCTTACTGATGTATCAGTAAAGCATAATAATTAAAAGTGTGACCAGCATCAGGGACATCATCTGCACATTAAAAGCTGTCCCTCTCCATAACTGAGTACCCAGTACACAATTTTGTACGCAGACGCACACTCCCTTTAAACCTGGAAAACACTCGCAAGTGTAGCGGCAGACGATGCCTATACTAAATCTGGGTACTCCGTAGTGGGGTTAGTCATTCGTTGATGTGCAGATGATGTCCATATGACACTGGTGCCACTCTTAGTTATTATGTAATGTATACTCTGTAATGTTCTATGGTATTTAATTTTGGCAGTCTATGCCACATGTAATTTCCATATTCAGATACCTTAACGTCAATTGAAATGCATGAGCTTTTCAGTTAACGAAAAAACTAGCTTTTAGTTAAATGAAGCAAAAGGAAGTAGAAGATCTGGAAACTGTAGTCACAAAAGGAAAATGCCAGACCAAAATTCCAATACTGAAAGCATCCTTGACTATAAATGATTTAACGCGTTGTTAAGCCAAAGCAGAAAGGAAAATTATGTATTATTAATGTGCTAGCATAGGTAGAGGCTCAGAGCAAAGCTTAGCCTTCATGGCTAAAAAAGGGACAGCTTAGACACCATACGAGCGGATTGGTTTCGTCTCTAGTATGAGTGTGAAACTGAATGTATGCCTGATTTGGCGGGGTAGAGTGAAAACGAAGCTTATTTGCAATTCCAGTTTATCAGCTACATGAATCTAACTTGAAATACGATATTTCAGTCCTGTATACACTGTGTGGTTTGGAAAGCACTGCGGTGAAAATGACGATATTTTCGAGGTGTTGGACTTGTGCTTAAAGTTTTTAGTATACAAAGTTAATACTTAACAACAACCTAACACAGCCAAAGCAGAGACGTACTGACTGATACACTTTTGAAAGAGCAAAATCGTCTGGCTGAATATTGAGTAGTAAAAGGAGGCTTACATGTAAAGTTTTAACACTTTGTTTCTTACTTATCCGTCACTTTCGCAAGATAGAAGTGACTGACTTGTAGCTGAAAAGCTGTTAGTGAAAGATTGACTGAGAAACTTTTAGTTAGCTATTTCGTTGAAATCATTCAACAGAGTGCGTATCTCAGCGTCATTTTTCAATACTCATAACGTCCCAAAACTGGGCAAGGGATCAGCTGAGATCAAGGTGATACATAAGTATCCTGGATAAGTTTAGGACACTTTTCAAGATAAAACTATTAAAATTAGTATTAAATTATCGAATGCTCTTCAGGACGAAACTACTAAATTATTATTAGTCAACTAAAATCCGGCATACAAGCAGTATTCATGTCAGAAGGTGGCAAAAGGCTAATTATATTTTGACTATTTTAGTTAGGCATTATTAAAGTAGACACTGTTAAAAAACCCAAAACCAGGAGTTGCCAAGATTTCAAAAGTATCCTTGAAATTCCACAAGCCACAGTTATATAATTCTTCCTTGATTCCTCAAGATGAGATTTTGTATAAAGAACCCATTTTTAGCACGACCACCGTGAAACAAAACAGCCACGGAGCTGATTTCGATTTTCTTTACTGAAACGGACTTAAGGACGTTAGAAGTTAATTAACTGAGCTTCTGCTCAGTGTCTCTAAATCTTAAAATATTTAATCCAAAACATCTCCTTCCTAAGAAGAAATAACATTTTCTCCACGGAAAAAGGAAAACCAAACACAGAAACTGCTGTTTGTGTTCGGCTACACAGAGCGTAACCAGATATACCTTGAAAACGCTGGCAGAAAATGGAAGCTTTTAACGTTAGTGTATTCCTCATTTTAAGCTTTCCTCAATGCACCTACTGAAATGAACCCTCAACAATGGAAGCGGAAAAGCCTCACTTACGTTTAAATGGGATTTGTGACATCATCTTGCCTTGTTGATGTAGCAGAAAATAGCCTGAATAAAAACAACCTGAAACAATATAATCTTGTACACAACATGACAAGACTCATTTGCAGAAACATGAAAAAATTATTTATTCAAATATTTATTCCGTTTGATTACATCGACAGAAATAATTCATTTGATGGAATGATTGTTAAAGAAGTGTAGAGTTATTGCGAGCAGCAGTACTACACACGTTTTCGAACCACTTCTGGGCTAGGACGGGCCAAACGGAGGTAGCGCCCACCGAAACTTTACCTTAAATTATGCTCCGAACTGAATCTTTTGGAAAAAACGCCACCTTTTGTAGTTTATATATAATGGGCCAAACGACCCCATTGTACATAAGTGAAGCAGACATAGGAAAGATTGATAAAACCTGTTTTAGGAGCAGCTCGGTGGAGCAGTTTTAAACACGTCCCACTCACAGCGCGCAAGGACCGTGGTTCGATTTCCGGGTCAATTCTTCCCTAAGAATCCTGAGTTAAAAACTCTTCCCTGTCTCGCCAAAGAACTGGTTTCAACAGTACACGCCCGCCCCCCTTCCCCCGCCTTGGGCTAGGCACTCCACTATCGTTCTGGGCCATCCCTCGATTTAAGTTCCGCCCTCAGCAATGGTCAGTTACTGGGATGTATTCATTGTGCAGAATTTCATTTTGCTGAATTTCAGTTTGCAAAATTTCTGCAAAGTGAAATTCTGCATACTCAATGTAAACCCAGTTACTGGTTCGATGTTCAATTCGAAATATTGATTCTCAATTGATTGAACTAGCACAAGTCCCTTCCATAGGATTCCTAAATTTCTCTGGCTACTAAGTTTCCAACCAATCAGTTTAATGTATAAAAATATGTGAAACGAAGTGAGTCCAGAAAAGGACAGAAACAGACTTTGAATTTTAAACGAGTTGAATAGCAGATAATGAAGAAATCAAAAAATCCCAGAAATGGAAAGAAGAAGAGGCTTTTCTTGTGCCGATCTAATAAGAATGGAAATTAATAGTCTGAAAAAGCGGCCTGCATAGCGGTCCCTTTTAAATTGGTGGATCTGTTGGAAACAATAATCTACAAACTGACATTTTTAGTCCTTTGGGTGTCACTATTTTCTTGATTCGTGGCTCTAATGCCAATGTCAAAAATGACGCTTTGTTCCATCAAAAAAGCAAAATCCGGTTGACAATCACCATATCTAAAAAATCAAACTTTGAATAAAGACCCTAGAAACAGAAATAAATATTCTTTCCTTGTGCATGAAATTTGTTTTTGGCAGCCGCTTTCGCTAAAGGAGTCCCATTGCAAACGGGAGGAGGTGAGACATAGGCAGGAAAGGTTGATAAGCCTGATATGGAAGTTCAGCCGATGGTGTGGTGTAGCAGGCGCCTCAGCGCAGCAGGTCTCTTATGTTGGCTCTGCCATCCAGCTTTCACGCGTCTACGTGCAAAATATAAGAATTTACATGATTGCATGTAAAACAATGTGTAATGGAAAAGGCAAAATAAAACCTAAAATGGGCAAGGGAAAGCTCAATTTGTAGTAGATTGTGACTCTTGATGGAATTGATCTGAGTTTCTAATGTACTGGTTATGAATGGTGTGTTTGTGAAATCTTGATGTGAACTGCGAAACGTCCAAGCATTGTATAAAGTAACTGTCCTGCAGTTACCA
>JASAND010026188.1:0-46514 GCA_030248195.1 Trissonchulus latispiculum | reverse complement strand
AGTCCTGCAGTTAGTTGGTTTCGTTCTAAAATTTGTATTGGAAATTGCATTTGCAGTAAAAACCGAACTTCATTAATCATGGCATTTACAACAACATAGTATCATGATACAGCAAAGTAAACATAACAAAGTAAAGGTATTAAACAAAACAATGACTATATTGCTGACTAAATAACTGAATAGTTTTGAAAATGACGTTGCTGAACTAAGAACGTAAACGTTTCTACTGATGGTAACTTTAACATATTCATAATTAACATCAAACACAACCTCACTCTGAAGAACAATGCAGAACGCCAACTGTGTTTTAATTGTTGCTAATTAATTAGTTAAGTGGTAAAATTCAACATGTTGTTTGTTTCAGCAGTTTAGCTACAAGATGAATGTACATCACTTCGGTGTGCAGCTGAAGAGAGAGTCACACCAATAGCATGAACTATTTAGATGGAGGAGGAAGAATTCGGAATACTACTAAATGAAACTGGAGTTGGAACTACAGATAAATGAAAACTTTTCTTTATGGGTAAGTTAACATTATCAAAATGCAGAATGTAGATAGCACGTTAGTCTATAAGAGCATATTAAATTCTCCTCGGATAAGCTGCCAGATATGTCAGCGCCATGGTGAGTGTATTTCAGATGAGGAGACATCACATCCATCTTGATGTCGACCAGGCTTTCAGACTCCTACTGGCAATTTCGTTGAGTTGGTTTTGACCACCTTAGGATAATAAAGTTTCCTGGATAATATTTGCAAGTTCGGGTGATGATAATCACATTGTAATATCTAGTGCAACACACAATAACAACAAACTCACAAGTCGCTCTAGGCTGAAGATAACTAGAGTCCTTGTACGGTTGAGAATTTCGATCTGTAAATCTAGTATTTCCGATTCGTTTCTTATAAATACCTTGGCGCACGCTCTGACGTGTATCGTGCTTCAAATAATTTGTACAATAATAATTCACATTATTTGTCGGACGAAACAAGGTAAATTAAGTAGGGGATCTTATGTCAGGGAAATTAATATATTAGTTCTTTTAATAGTTTTTAGCCGTAGCTACAAAGGTTTTGGGCCTTACTCGTTATATAAGTCATTGTACTTTGTTGTACGGTTTTGCATTTTACAGTTTTGTAAATTCATTGGGCTGGAAGCCCTCGTGCCCGACATTCATGCGCTTCATACACGCGAAGCATCCCGCACGATGAGCGTATATATCTGTAAATGCACAGAAAATTGTGCTACAAAGTATACTTGTATGGAAGATCACATCGACAATATTAAAGTTTTGATTTTTTTGACTTCTTTGTAATACAGTGATACCAGTACATGACTGTTCCAAAGTTCTTTGCTTGTCTTAGGAGATCGGGTTCTTTATGACAATTGCTAGTCGTAGAAGATTTACGATACACTTTATTGAAAAGTTGCCATAGTGATTCCCATCTTATATACTTTTGGAGCTTACTTCTTGCATAAAAACTAAAATTTCATAGCATGTTGACTTCCGCTTGTTTGTTTGATCCAGTAAGTTAAGTAACTAAAAATGAGGGATTGGAGCAATCGGATTTTATTAATCTTGTGCCTGGTGAAATATTAAGTAAATTACACCTTAATATCCTGTCCGAAGCAGATAGGCATAATTAAGCTAAAGTCACAAGTTTTGCCTGCAGAAACTCTGTCAGGCTTTCTCACCAAGCAGTAAACATGCTAATTATTTTAATTAACATTAAAAGATAACCCAGAATTATAAGATCATTAGTCTTAGATAATGCGGACTTTGACAAAATTCTTTAATTTGAGCGTTGAGGCCAGATATCAGTATAGTTTTTAGCCTGTAAACTTAGAGCAAATTTTTATCAGCGCGTCTGTAGGAATTATACAGCTTACAAAAAATTCAGTTGTTCGTCATAGAAGCTAAAATTTTGCAGTGGACGTTAATTCTTAATTCTTTGGTTAAATCTCATCCGGCCCCTCTTACCCATAATAACTTTCTGTCTGAGAAAGTTAATGATAATTAAGGTTTGAGAAGTCATTAAGTCAATTTTCTTGGTCTAGAAATTAGACTTGATTTTCCTCCGCTTACCTGGATTTCAACTTCTGTCACCCTGTCTGAGCCAGAGGCTTAGCTTTTAAAGAAAGCTATGATTTATAATTCGTGTAACGCTTTGAACTATGAACAGCTGGTAAGTTATCTACGTGACATTCATACTGTTAGACTACGCATCCGCTTTCCACTATATCGTACTTCAACACATACTTCAAATCGATTCCGAATTTTGTTTAAGTTTTGTTTGGCCCTGCATTTAAATTGTAGTAGGTAATTCACTCTTCATAAACAAGTAATGGTAGCTTAAGGTGGTGATTCATTTTGGGCACATATATATTGTTGGGTGGCGGCGTAAATCAAGATGAAATTTGACGAAACTTTCCGAAATACGTTCTTTTAGCGTTCTACCATGCTCCGAGCAATTCCGATTCAAAAATTCGAGATTTCCGGTTACGGCGGTTTTTCCCAATTTCTGAAAGTTTGGCAGCAGCTATACAGTTACGACTATATTCATTAGAAAGATATCGTTGAGCTTTATACTTTTGCTTTTAAAGCAACATTCTAGCTTTTCTCTACCGTGAGATATAGCTGATTTTTTTGTTTTGGCGTCAAAAACTTGTCATTTTTGCAGAAATCAAATAATCCATCATTTCTTGAACTATGCAAGCCGTAAAATCAGACTAAGGGCGTCGATCTGAAGGTCTCATAGGTGCAAATTATCCGACGCATGATCGTCTTCCAACAGCCATACCGTAGGCTGCTATCATAAAAATGTAGTTTTTGCAAAAACACGACCAATTTTTTTCCAAAGATTGTGGAGCATTCACCATGCAAGCTGGAGGGCTGCTACTGAACAGATGTGTTCTGCACAAATATACCCAGGGACGTTTTTTTAGTTTCCCCGATTATTGCTTTCTAGTTAAAGTAATCGCTTGACAAATTTGGAAAAAGTAGGCAAAATACAGGTTACGCACACATTTCAGCTTATTTCTCTATAACAAAGAATGATTTCACAATAAATAAAAAATCGCCCACAGCTATTTGATGGAAGTATCGAATGATCTAACCGATGTCTCGCGAAAAAATTTACTCGAGTCTGCAAAAAAATCTGGAAAATTATACTTCTACTAAAATGTGTTAAAAATATTTTAGAAAAGCAACATTAGTTTCATGGTATGCATTAAAAAGAGCAAATGTCAAGCTGCATTTTTATAATAAAATGGCTTCTTAACTCCAAATAATGAATGAATAATAATGGTGCAAAGTTTATGTGACCAAAGGGAATCACCACCTTAAATCGTTATAATACAGTGAATCTGAAGATATACGACAGTCTCCGTGATTCGGATGAAACAATAAACCGAGTTTATGACGATGGTATTACTAATACTCAGCAGGAAAAACCGTCCACTTAGTAGTAAACATTTTCATGAACCCTTTGCCTAAACCAAAAATGGATTGCTAGCTCCCTCCCTAAGAGTATGCAACTGCTCTGACAGTGATTGAACTAGAATTTTCTCGCCGATCGGTTTAGCAATATTGTACATATAATTGTTACAATCAAAAATCAGATCTTTTCTCACACTTACACTGTTAAAATTGAGTTATATTTAATTCTAGGAGATTGAGCTAGAACTTGTGGTCGGAACCGATCTGAATACGGTGCTGAATGGATCTCTGGAGGTCGGAAACAGCACCATCAATGGATCTAATCTTCTCTGCAGCATCACCTGGTATCTAATCAGCAGTGGGACGTTTCTGGCCAGTGGCTACCTGGAACTCCTGCTAGGAGCCATAGCGATCCCTACCAATCTGATACTGATGGCTATTTTGCCCCGGGCTACCGTGCTGCACTCTAACACCCGATGGTTCCTGGCAAATACAGCACTGGCTTTCATAATTCTCACTGCCCACTGTTGGCTCAAATCCGTCTTTACGCTGGCTTTTGCCAAAACTCCCAGTCGTTTGCAGATGGCAAAAGGCGAATGCCTGGGACTGGAGACGCTGTTCCTGATAGCCAGCATGGTGACTCACATCTTTCTGGTCTCATTGGCTGCTGAACGCGTTTCAACGGTACAGCCAAATTTTCATAGAGTTTATCGTGATTTATTGATTCGCAAAGCAAAAACATACCATGTTCTACTTCAATGGTACTAATAATTAATTTAACTTTGGCTCAGAGGAAATAACTTTCTCCAAAGGTTGATCATTGCTACCTTAAAACCTTAAGAGTAAGTGCTGTTTAGTTTACATAGGCATGTAGGATTTTGTCCAATATTCTTATTTTGAAACTGGTACAGCTTGATGATGATATTGAATTTTATTATTTTTAGATTAAACAGCAAGAGCCAACGGTTGGGTCCGCCGGTACCATTGGCAAGTCCGTCTGTCTAGGTGCCTGGCTGATGAGCACTCTAGCAATGATTATAATCTTCTTCACCACTCCAAAGCTCCATATACGGCTTCCCTACTGTAATACTCTGTTGGTCAGCACGGCTACTGGGATGATGCTAAGCTCGTTGTTTTTCGGGGCCATGGAACTCCTGGCCTTAGGTCTCTACATTCTGGTTTGGGTTAAGAGCAGGAAATCTCTCATAAATTTTGCCGTCAATCAAGCCCAGCTGAGTTTGCAGTGTCGATTTCAGCTAAAACGAAACATCGAGGTGACCCAAATCCTTCTTCCAGTCGTTATCGTCATTGTATTGTTCAACATGGTTTCACTCCTTACAGTAATCAGCATCCAAGCTGGCCCAGTCTCATATCTCAATGCTATCATCGTTTCCCAATACTTAAACTATGTCTCTATTGTCATTTTGGCCCTCATTTTTCCTATTCAAGTCATCCTACGCTGTGAAAGCCTGCAAAATAAGGTGGTGAAAATTTTCAGACTCAAAAGAGGAATGAATGCCCTAAAATCCGATAGCTACCATCGGGAAGGTCAAGTACGAATGCAGGCGTTGGAAGATCTGTGGAACAAAAAGTTTAGTCAGAAGGTTATACCTGGCTCTAATGAAAAGGAATGCAAATAATAGACCATAAGATTCCAAAAACAACTAATGTTTGTAAATATGATAACTTTATTTTGATTCTGCAAACTTTTACTAATTTCAGCTTGCTTTTGTAGAATATTGTTAGCATAAAGTTTCGCATTACAAAACTGTATATTCTAAGAGTATAGCTATAGAAAGCGTATTACTATGCATCGTTAAAATATTTCTATCCAACTATTTAAAACTTTCAACGTCTACTCTACAAGTAAACGTCCCTCTGATCCTCTTTAAGAACGGTCGTACTCTAAGCATTTTATATTTTGTGTATTTATTATGATAAATTACCATTAATTGACAATGACAAATTGTGCAAACCACACAATCCCCTTTTAGCTCAAATAGGGAGGAAGAGAGGAGTCTATTTATTAGGGGTGCTAATCAATCCATATATGCCAAGCATAGTTTCGCATTATTAATAACATAATATACCATGTCTCCTCATATTCCCAGTATTCTGTAATATAGTACCAGTAGATGATAGCTAACTGTTGTAATGTGATACGTTGGTGCAGACTATTGTGTGCATATAATAGATTACCGTTTCTGCATACTAATGTAAGACAAAGTTCCAATCCACAACCACAACAAATACAGTTACAGCAAAATTCAGTATGTAAAGTCATCAGCAGATGAGTTTTCCAGTTAAGGACATCTATTACAAACTGGTTGCCGTTGGTTGTCCAACAAGGTAAAATGGTCCAAGCCAACATAATCATTTTCCTCCAAATTTTTAGCGACGAACATAACCTAAAACATTGGATAAAGCTGAATAATGATACTAACTAACTACAGGAGTTTGTTATTATTTATTTTGCGTATAATTGTTCATAAGAATGGAACTGACCGTTCTCGATGGTCCTGGCGGAAGTTTTACCGTTCCAAGTCTCCATTCTTTGCTCAAAGAGCCACTGGTTCCTGTGACCTGGAACGGACAGTTTCCAGTGTTATCAACACAGACATCAAGTCTTGTGCTGAAGGAAGCCTGATAGAAGCTGAATTGTAAGGTCACTTCAGAGTCCACCCGAACCGAAGGTAGTTTGTAAACGGCCTCAGACATTGGGCCTACAGCATAGACATAGAATCTGTCTGAAATGAAAGATTGATTATTAACTAATTAATGAAAGCAAAGAACGAAATAAGAACATATACCAAGAGTGCATAATAACTAACAGTGTGACAAGCGTCAAGCTCTTAGTTATTAGGCTTGGGACATTATCTGCACGATATGATCCCCCCACAAATCAGACCCATCACTTCAAAGAAATTTGCACGCTATGTTTGTATGCTGAACCTCGCAACAGACGCACATTGAACCAACTGACTAGTTGTGTTTTTGAGCTTTATAACACAAACATAGCGTGCAAATTTCTTTGAAGTGATGGGCCTAATTTGCGGGGGGGGGGTCAGCCGTTTAATTTGTGGGGGGGGGGTCAGCCGTTATCGTGCAGATGAGATGATGTCCCAAGCCTAATAACTAAGAGCTTGACGCTTGTCACACTCTTAGTTGTTATGTACTCTTGCATATACTAATAATGAAACAATTATAATAGTTTTTATTATTGAAGCCCCTCTTTGTTTTTTTAATAATTATTCATTCCAAAGACATATTCGGATAAGACAATAACGTTACTTATTTTTTCTGTGTTGTTTAGTTTCTTCTTGACCAGCAACATATATTAGTTTACATACGTAAAGCCGCCAATTCTTACGAGAACGGTGTTTGATAATATAACATACCGGCTTCTTACCTTGTCCTAATGAGGAATCTCCTGGAATTCCAGTATTCCTATTCCCCACACGTCCTTGCGCCAGTTTCCAAGACGGAGAATTCGAAGTTAATGGAGTCGTACACTCCAAAGCTAAATTAAAATTAAGTAATTGAGTTACTACAGCTTGTTGTACTCTAAGGCATTTGCATAAATTAGCAAGCAGTAGTTGCAACAAAGGGCAATTAAATTTATAATTAAATGATCCTTACTGGTGGTTCCATATGCGCAACATGTTCCATAGTAGCTGTTTGTACAAAAGTGAGTATCAGGACAGTTCACCAGACGAGATCCACATCGCTGTATCTGGGTTCTAGCAGAAGTGCTGATGGAATTTGGTTGAAGCCCACCTGGACAGCCATTTGCAGCTCCTGAAAGTGATTTGGCATTGATTAGATGTTCACATGGTAGTATTATAATTTGAACAAAGGTGCCTTCATGAGTTTACACTTGATGCTAATATTTACTATTTTATACCACGATTATCAATTTGTCGTACCGAATTCAAGCAGAATTTACCATGCGAGAAATCACATTCCAAAGTGCTGCATACAGGTTTTATCCAGTCACAGTAGTTATATTGTGAAATTGTAGTCTGCTGTCCACCCGAAACGCCAGAAACTACTGGTGGTTCAGTTATGGGAACCATAGTCAAACGAACTCCACCACCAATAGTAGTACCAGCATCCCCAGTACCGTTACCCAAGCCTGTACCATTTCCCGTTATATTTTGGCAGTCGGTCAATGTTGCAAGTGCCAATAGAATGACTAACTCTAAAACTTCTACAAATTGTTTATTGTCTAATTCGTTTAAGCAAGAGTACAATACATAATAACTAAGAGTATGTGTACTAGTTAGTTATGTTAGTTACTCTTAGTTATGTACTCGTGGTCTAAGGAATAACAAGATATAAACACAGCACATAGTATAGAAGTATGAAGCCTATACAATAAATAAGGTCAAAGGATCAAAAACATGAGCATTTTACATTTTCCGATTCAGCCTTTCGTTAGCTCAGCATAACTTACATTTTAAGCTTACAACTTTAGCTTATACTGAGCTGACAAAAACCTGAATCGAAAAATATACGTCCGATTCTGTGACCCCAAAATCCCTATATAACTTTTCAGCAAAATGGAAGACAAAAAATTTGTCGGGCTCCCTTGGACCCCCCCCCCTTAAGAATCGAAAAAACTCGACTTTCGCGAAATCGAAAAGTTTTGCTATATTTGAACTCAACGTCTTCAGAAATACGTCCCTATCAAATTTCAGTTCATTTGGTCACGATTGCGGAATCTGGCCTGGGGTGGGTTTTCCAGAAAAAATCCAAGATACGTTACAAAATCTGAAACCATTAGAATTGGCTCATTTTCGGGACTCCAAAGCAATTCGAGTCTACTGAAACAATAGGAAACAATGGAAAACACTGGAAAAAAAACGGAAAAACCGAAAAAACTAGTTTTTTACCGCATTTTTGGAAAACCTATTCCTGCTTTTGGATAGCGGTCCCGATCTAGCAAGACGTGGCTAACACAATATCTACACGTTAGCAACTCTTATATATTGTATGGAGCTCTTATACAACACCAAAATCATGTCACATACCTGTGAGGATAGACATAACAAAATATAAAGTCTAAATGGCTAAATATGATTCAGGTAGCTTGAAGCAGATGGTTTTAATATGGCTAGAAAATCTGATTTACCTTGATCACATGATTCATTTTTAATAACATTTTTGCAAGCGGCTGATCAATGGCTCATTTTTGTCTGCCGGAAATTAATCAAATTGAAACAGACCATAATTACAGTTTCAAAATTTTCATGGTTCAATGCTTCTTTCCGAAACTGATCTGAAAATTGAGGATCGAGTAACCAGCTGAAAAACCCGTGCCATAATAAACTGAGCTGTGAAATTCCAAGTGTGAATTGCATCCAAATAATGCTACAATAAGTATATATGTACTAAAAATATGTAGGCAGAGACAAGAGATAAAATTAAACAAGAGTCAAAATACATGTACGTCAGTAGGTCTACAAAGCATTCAGTATATATGGCATGACCATTTTGCACGCTTATAGCCGGACAGAGGCATACTAAAGTGTTCGAAGACTAGGCTTCTAGATACTGCCATTACAGGATTACAGAAAGAATCAGGCGAAAGCTTAAATCATGATAAATAGGCACTATTCAGAACAAGACAACTCCAGCTTTGCCAACAAAAGGCAACTCTATCCTTGCCATAACCAAGACTTACGGAATATAGTCCTCCTTCTGTATTTCAACCATAACTAAAAGGAACCAATTGACTAAAGAAAACAAGTGCAGGAAATTGGCTGCCAAGAGTATTATTGTTACACAAGTACGAAAATGCTCCTTTGCAGTCGCATGAAAAAATTAATGTGAGCTATGAACATCTATCAACATTTAAATGTGTCGAGGATAAGATTTAAACGGCTAACATGAGCCGCTACGTTTCTCTTGGGCTTATGTTGACGCTTGTTCTACGCTACAATTCGTCGACAAAGCTTAAGCTCCTAAATTACACTTCCTATCTGCATACTTAAGCCTCCTACAGCTTGCACGTCTTTTTGAGTCCAATTAAGGAAACATTATGCGAAAAAACTCATATTAAACATTTTAAATCTTGTCCTTGGCACATTTAAATGTTGACCATCATAGCTAATATCAAATTTTTCATGCGACTGCAAAGAAGCATTTTTCCTATTTGTCCTAATTAATTTTGGAATGTTCGCTATCTAGAAGCATGTCAGCCAAACTTATCAGCTTTGAAGAGCATCATAATAAATTGGATGGCGATACACGTGGACGAAGTGAACTGTATGTTTTGGTGCGTAATTTGAGACCACAAGCTTTTATTCGAAAACAAAATAACTGGGGATAGTCGATTGTCTACATATAGTACGCTCAACGCTGTGGTCATTCAATTATTTAACCTAAAGTTATTGACGCTAAACATTAAACTCACGCAAGTATTACTACGGGGGTCTGGGGTGCGGCGCCCCCCAGAAGTTGAAGAATTTTTGCAGATGAGACTCCTCCCAGAAATTAATTTAGAGAATTTCCGCGACCAATTAATGAGGTAAAGTATGGCCAGTTTTTGTAATATTGTATATGTGCCTATTCGCTCATTTTATTCGCTTATAGCGATTTCAAAGTCAAAACTGTGTAGAGATGGAAGAATCTAATTTGTGGAAACAGAATACCTGGACACGACTAGATAGCATACACACGTATGTATATATAGATGATGAAATTGTTATTATGACCAAGAGTTAATAACAGCAAGAGTACGACACCGTACCCTTGCTAGTGTAATTGGCCTGTCATATGCTCGGAACATTAAGGCCGAAATCTCGGGGGGGGGGGTCACGGTTAACACAGTTAACCATGTGTTTATATGCGTTTGAACTAAAATGAATCTGATTGATTTCCCTACCTTATGTCAAAATTACGTGTACAAGGTGACCCCCCCCGAGATCTCGGAGGGGGCTCAGCTTAACGTTGTTAAGCGTGTGTTTATATGCGTTTGAACTGAAATGCATTTGATTGGCTGCTTCGCTGCTGCTATTGAAATGCACTGGTGAGGGCTACGATAGCTAAGTAACCAATCAAATGTATTTCAGTTCAAACGCATATAAACACACGCTTAACAACGTTAAGCTGAGCCCCCCCGAGATCTCGGGGGGGGGTCACCTTATACACGTAATTTTGACATAAGGTAGGGGATTAGCCAATCAGATTCATTTTAGTTCAAACGCATATAAACACATGGTTAACTGTGTTAACCGTGACCCCCCCCCGAGATTTCGGCCTTAATGTGCCGAGCATCTGACAGGCCAATTACACTAGGAAGAGTCCCGTGTCATACTCTTCCTATCATCTACTCTTGTTATGACAAAGCCAAAAGCTTATACTTCAAAACAGGAACCTTTAGCCAAGAAATTGCCATACATACATACATATATATAATTTGGTATATATAGTGTACTCTAAAGCAGCAATTGTACATTAACCCAGGGGGAAACCATTTTTGGCAGGATTTTATAGCTTCTTCGATTTTGCTCATTTTTACAGATTACAGATTCTAAGATTCTAAGATTTTACAGATTCTAAGTCGGCGCGTGGACTTGATGAAATGAAATTCCTGGAAGGTGTTCAACATACAAAAACTAAGGCCCAAGAATGACTCCCTTAGTGCTGCTGGGGCTCCCACTTTTCGGATTTCGGCTTACTGCCACCCACTTTTTGTGTCGCCCAAAAATGTCGAAAAATCAATTAGTTGAGCTCAAATTTGCAGAAAATCTCAATTCTTAGCTAATCCATGAGGTTATAAGTACATTATAAGCTTAAAAACTGCGTCATTAACTTAAAAAATGTTTATCTTCGCCAAAAATGTAAGTGGATATAAGTTCGGCTAGCACTCCCCACATAAAAAACCCAAAAAAGCCCAGAACAATATCAGGTAAACTAAAAAATTACTGAAGATTAAACTAAAATAAGTAGCTGGTAAAATAATAAAATCCTAAGCTCCTGTCGGTCTAAAACTAAACAAATTACACAGTATAAATGCTAACAAGGGTGCCAAATACACCGCTCCACTGAAACTAAAAATATGGGAAACAAAAATCATTGCATATGTATACACCAAATTCTCATTGCAACTAAGCATTACGACTGAAAAAAGGGCACATCACAAGTAACAGCAAGATTCATATACCAAGTAAAATGTTCGAAGGCAGTTAAATGAAAGGTCTCAAATTTTAGCTCTCGTCTAAAATCACTCTAGCTCTTGTCCCAAACGACCAGAAATTGTACCATCGAATAAAGCTAACAATCAAATTTTATAGACGTTCACATTAACGATCAGATAAGATGCTGATAACTCCAAACTCCTACAATGAGCGAGGGGAAAAGCTAAAAAGTTGAGGTAATTAGTCAAGTCTGGCTTTCTTGCCACCATCAGCATCATAAGACTCGGTGTCATTCAATGCGACCTCGTTTACGGCGCCCATCATCTACAATCTCGCTATCTGACTCGTCAGTTGACTCAGCTACAATTATATCGTCCGCGTCATATCCAGCCAAAGCGCCGCCGCCGTCCCCAGCCAAACTGTCGCCGTCGCCGTCCAAAGCCAAAGCGTCGTCCTCTCCACCTGAATCGTTGGACTCGTCAGCCACGACCCGACCCAGTTGTCATTAGCATCACCACCAGGCTCTTCGGAGCCAGGCACCGTGGAAATGGTTTCGTTATGGTCCAAGCGCTGCAGGACGGCATCCAAGCTTCCGTTACCTTCTGTAACATCTGGGCCCATTAGCGGGTCTATTGGGGATAGAGTATCCTGCTCCCGTTTGATCTGATCCAGAGGAACAGGAATCGCAGAAGCTGCATCGTCTCGGCAAGTAATCTAATCCCACTCAGATTACTGCCTTACAATAAGTCAACGACAACTTGAAATGGCGAAGAGTGACAAAAATACAGTAAGCAAAAGTATCAGATATATATATATATATATATATATATATATATATATATATATATATATATATATATATATATATATATATATCAGGCACAGCTTTTAGAGATACCGTCAGCTCAGAATTGCACGATTGTGTCCAGCTTATGAATAAACATATTGAAGGAGGTATATACCAGGAACGCAAAAAAAGTTGATCATTGATCATCACCTGAAGGGACAGAACGGCCTAAAACAAAGGTTTTTATGTAAAAATTAAAATCTGCACAGATATGTAATGTACAACGGTCGTAAGACGCCTGCACCCAATTTAAAATTACAAATGGAACCAACGAATCAGAAATATGTTAGTACTAACAGCATTTTCAACGCAAACAGGAGCTCAGCCCCCACATCAGCATCAGCAGCAGGTGCGCCAAGGAAAGCATCAGCAGCGTGTGCGCCAAGCAAAGCATCAGCAGCAGGTGCGCCAGGCAAAGCATCAGTAGCAAGCAGGTGCGCCAGGCAAAGCATCAGCAGCAGGTGCGCCAGGTAAGGCATCAGCAGCAGGTGCGCCAGGCAAAGCATCAGGAGCAGGTGCGCCAAGCAAAGCGTCACCACCGGCCCCAACTTGGTTGGCGTCAGAGGGTATGCCAACTAGTGAAATACAACGGTCCAAAGAATGTTAAAGCAAAAACAGCCACATCAGTACCTAACACCGGAACACGTGTACACAACATTGAATTAATATTGGACTACCTCACAAATTAAAACACGAGTAATTGTTATTTCCACTAACGGTAACTGCTAGAATACCAGAGTGAGGGAACCCGGAGGACTGACATTTTTCAAAAAAATTAATTTTTGGAACGTTGTGTCTCTTTGCACGGTCTAACAACTTCAGCTTAGAAAGAACATGCAAAACACTCTAAAAACTTGTTTTATGTTAATACTTTGGAAAACTTGTTGCCCAATTTTCTCCAGCCCACGAGAAAATTAAAGAACACCCTTAATTTCGATGAAAAGATGCGTTTTTGTAATTTTTAAACTAAACTGCATACATTGAATACATTACTGAAACAATCCAAGCTAGAAAGATTTTCATCTCGCTAGAACACCAGAGTGAGGGGACCTGGAGGACTGAAATTTTTCAGAAAAAAATTTTTTGGAACGTTTAAACTGGTAGCATTCCAAAATTTTGTTTGCCAAACTAAAAAAACTGATACTGCTTTAGCATTGAACTGAACACTGTCGTTTAAAATCAATCCAGATTACAATGAAAGTAACCTCCATCTTCAAACTTCTAAAATCAGCAAAATTCTGTGCAGACGAAATTAAATTTCAAGATCTCCAAGATTTAGGATGCACCAGGAATAAAATTTTAAAGTCGTATCACTGTTAATGGTCTCAAATAAAAGCTTGGTATATATGCATTAATAGGCATATATATATAAAGGGAAATAAAATATAGGGAAATAAAATAAGTCACACATATTTCAAAGTTAACTGTGAAAAATACAAATATTGATAATTATTTTACGGACAAACCCAATCTTACAAAATTAGTTTCATATGCAAGAAGTTTTCAGTTTGATTTCAATAGTCAATGATTTTCATAACCATGACGTATATTACTTGTTACTTAGTTACATTCGCAATAATTCAATTTTTATCCATTTTCTATTATAAACATATATTAATTCAACAGTGATACAGAGCACAATGGTTAGTTTTTAATTTTGGCGAAAGTTCCCCTTTGCATTAAACCCACTGAACCTCATTAAACAGGGTACACTAATGACTTTCTTTGTTTCCAAATTAAAAACACATTTCATGCTGAAACTGGTAAAATGCCTATCCTGCTGAATTCTAGTAATATTACTATCTTACCAACAATTTTGGCAAGATAGTAATCTTGCTAAATTTCGTGGAAAGATAACTATCTTGTCAAAGTCTTAGCAAGAGTACATAATATAAGAGTGTGCCACTAGGCACACACTCTGTTATCACAGCAAAAACTATGGTCTGCTCGCTAAGGGCCCGCCTCCCCCCCCCCCCGCAAATTAGACCCTTCACTTCAAAGAATTTTGTGCGCTATATTTGTGTTCTAAAGCTCGAAGCAGGCGCAAATTCGCGCACGCACTGCTTATGTTTTCGAACTTAAGCACATAAACATAAAGCGAGTGAGCGTACCCCCGTTTCGACTAGGTACTGATTTGCGGGGGGGGGTCACTTGGGTATGACTTGCGGGGGGGGGGTGGGCCGTTAGCGTGCAGAGCATAGTTTTTGCTCTGGTAACATAGAGTGTGCCTAGTGGCACACTCTTAAGGCCAGTTCACACTAGGCAACTTTGGAGCAACTTCGTTGCCGCAACTTCAGTTGCCATTCGAAAAAGTTGCAGCCGACGTGTTGCTAATAGGCATTCATAAAATGTGCATTTGGACGATGTATTGATTGAGTATAACTAAGCCAATTTTGTCCTTAACGTGTAACGGCTTAACGGCAGTAATTTTGAAAAAACTGATTTCCTTGAAAATGGCCATTTTTTGACCCTAAAAACAGTTTTTTGCTTATACTGACTTAACCACTGGAGATAGCTCAAAGGTTGTAAGAGCAAACATGTTCATTTTCGAGTCCTGTTTCCAGCCATACCAACCAATCCCGTGTCTTGTCTACCTACTGGAAGCTTAAGGCCAAAAACCAAAACTTTCTTATCTTTTGGCCTAAGAATACGGGACTGGTCCTAAAATGTTAAAGAGCACGGAAATAGGTTATCTCTAAAGTTTTAGCCCTTTGCGTAAAGGATTAAAGCCGTAGGAGTGAAAAATACCCGAAAGGAAACCAGCACCTTAAAATAATGTGCATATCTCTCCTGTAAGTGGTTTCTATCAAAAGTTACAGATAATTTTACATATGGAGCACAAGCAACGTAATGTAAGAACATTTTCTACAAAAATTAAATGTAATGGGTTTTAGAGGTTGTCATTAGGTTACGTATGTGTATTATTTCACAAAAAACACTATTCGATTGAAAGCATAGCGAATTCCTAAAACCAATGCAAACAATGAAATGTTGCGAATTCTTTGTTTATGACTTTCTCGTAACTGCTTCAACCAAACTTAATCAGATTTTCCAGATATGTTTTATATCTGCATACGCTCAGGCCGCATTCTTTGTTTTTGAAAAACTTGCAGTAGTGTGCAAGATATAAAATTTACAATATTTCTAAATAAGCTAAAAATCGAAAATGCACTTTTATGAAAAACTAAAAAACGGCCTGAGAGTATAAATTAATAAAGCTTGCAAGGGAAATTTCGAACTAATTCATAAAGGCATGAAGGAGATATTTAAATTCAAAACTTTGAATACATTACCTCTTGTGCAGACAGCAAGCCAGCCCTCACAACGTTGCAGGCAAGCGCATTTGATGCAAAACATGATAAAGAACAAGGGTGCCAAATTTTAAGCCGATTAAATTTTTAGTTCACAGTATCTGTTCAAAGTCCACCCCGGCAGTGGTACTACCACCTTAAGGTGGTGATTCCCTTTGGTCACATAAAGTTTGCACCATTATTACTCATTCATTACTTTGAGTTAAGAAGCCATTTTTTGTAGAAACGTTGTAAACATTTACCACGACTTTACAACAAGTTTATCACATGGTAAAACCGTTATAAAGAAGTTGTAAATTCGTTGTAAAAGCTTTCAAACATTGTAAATTGATCCGATTGCATTTACAATGATTTTACAACAGATTTACAATAATTTTACAACGTGGTAAAATTATTGCAAATACGCATAAAAACCGAAGTAAAATAGTTTTTAGACGATGTTAGATAGGTGTAGTCATACATGAATTTCGGTAAAAGTGCACTACTACCCAAACATATTGCATGAAAAGGGAAGTGAGTTCTTGAATAAGGAAAATATTGAAAGAATCAAGATAAAACAATAGCAGAAACAGAAACCGTAAAATACAAATTATAATCTGAGTTAAGAATTTTAGTATAAAAAAGAATAGTCTAAACGCAGTGTAGAATTGGTGAGTATTCTGAAAACTGGGATTGACACTTGAATCACAATAAATGATCAATTAAAAGTGCGAATTCATTTAAGGTGGTGATTCCTTTTGGGCACATATTGTTGTTTGGCGGCGTAAATCAAGATGAAATCTGATGAAACTTTCCGAAATAA
Source organism: Trissonchulus latispiculum (assembly GCA_030248195.1). Classification (NCBI taxonomy): domain Eukaryota; kingdom Metazoa; phylum Nematoda; class Enoplea; order Enoplida; family Ironidae; genus Trissonchulus; species Trissonchulus latispiculum. The sequence goes on along the minus strand of JASAND010026188.1, from coordinate 29,972 downwards.
GTTCTTTTAGCGTTCTAACACCCTCCGCGCAATCCCGATTCAAAAATTTGAGATTTCCGGTCAGAGTGGTTTTTCCCAATTTCTGAACGTTTGGCAGCAGTTATACAGTTATGACTATATTCATTCGAAAGATCTCATTGAGCTTCACATTTTTGCTTTTTAAGCAAGTTTCTAGCTTTTCTCTCAACGGATATAATGACTTTTTTTTTTTTTTTCGCCGACAAAACGCCTCTCACATAAACAAAAAAAAAATAACAATACCTTTGGACTACCACACCCGCCAAATCAAAACAAAGGCGGCGACCAGAAGGTCTCCCCAGCAACAAATTATACGACACATGATCGCCTCCCCCCACCCCCCCCGCAGGCTGCTATCATAAAAAATGCAGTTTTTACAAAAACACGACCAATTTTCTTCCAAAGATTGTGGAGCATTCACCATGCAAGCTGGAAAGCTGCTACTGAACAGATGTGTTCTGCACAAATATACCCAGGGACGTTTTTTTAGTTTCCCCGATTACTGCTTTCTAGCTAAAGTAATGGCTTGACAAATTTGGAAAAAGTAGGCAAAACACAGGTTACGCACACATTTCAGCTTATTTCTCTATAACGAAGAGCGATTTCACAATAAGTAAAAATCGTCCCCAGCTATTTGATGCAGGTATCGAATGATATAATCGATGTTTCGCGAAAAAATTTACTTGAGTCTGCAAAAATTCTGGAAAATTATACTTCTTCTAAAATGTGTTAAAAATATATTAGAAACGCAACATTAGTTTCATGGCATGCATTAAAAGGAGAAAATGTCAAGCTACATTTTGATATAAAAATGGCTTCTTAACTCCAAGTAATGGACGAGTAATAATGGTGCAAACTTTATGTGGCCAAAGGGAATCACCACCTTAAGTACTCACAAATTAACTGAAGTAATGAATCTTTCGGCCCCAATCCCTTAGATTTATACTTCTGATAGTTTGCAAGTACACATTCATATCTAGGATCGGAACCGAAATTCGTCATCAGAGGGATCCAGTACAATTTAGATTTCGTTTCCAATAATTGAGATAATTTTAATTAAAGTAAGTACTGGTCGGGCCAAGCCTCCAAGAGACCCGAATTTCGGATTCATTTAATTGTTGCACAGATATAATTAGAACGCATAAGAATATAAAGAAATAAAATAAAATGCAGCAGTGCAAAGTAGGATAAATAAGGGCAATTTGTGCCCAAGTAACTATGACCAGACGGGACGAGCCCGTTAATTATGACCAAGGAGGTTAACAATACAATTAATTATATACATACAATTATTCCTCTTGTGGTTAGTGCCAACAACAAAATGATGAGAAGGAGTTAGTGTGTAGGTGATGAATAGTGTGGATGAATAGTGTGGAGTAAAACCATTCTAAAATCGTTATAATCTTATGGCAAAAACGGATATAAACATTGTAAATCCATTAAAAAATATTAAAATTCCATTAAAAATTTGTTGTAATCGATGGTAAAATCGTTGTACCTTGCGCAGCAATTTACAACGATTTTACCCGCACAAGTTCTTCCTGTGACAGAGAAAAATGCTAAATTTTTTAAAGAATTTTTGCAATTAAATTTTCTAAAAAAATTGTGTACAAACCGTTAAAAACGCTAAAAAATAGGTTTTAAAACGCCATACGAGCGGTTTTTATTAGATTTATGTCGAAAGTAGTCGATTTTATGTCCAAAAAGGGCCATTTTCAGCTGAAAAAATTTTGGGTACAGTTTGGGTACAGTTTTTTGAAAATTTCCGATTTTTAAGACCCCCCAAGCCAGATTTGGACTTTTTACTCCCCCCCCCCCAACCCAAACAGGTGTTCCCCCCAAAATTTTCGACCAACTTTACCCCCCCCCCCCAGATTTTTGAACTATCCCTCCCCCCACTTTTGGTTACCCCCCCCCCCCCGAACCACCCCCCCAGCACTTTTTGGGGTCAAAAAGTTAGCTAAATTTTGCTAAAAAATGGTCATTTTTTGACAAATGTTTCTCAAATTTGGCTTAAGATTGGTTTAAAACGGTGTAGAACGCCTAAATCGATAAAAACAATCCTTGTTTCGACAAAAAAGGCGTTAAAATACAGATAATTTTGCGTTTTTAGGCCATTTTTTTGAATTTTCTGAGGTCCGAAGTTTGGGTGAGGGGCATAAGGTGTGTTAGGGGGGGGGGGGGTGGGGGGGGACCCCTCCCCCCAAATGGAGGGGTCGCAGACCCTCCCCCCTAAAAAATTTTTTCTACCCCTCCCCCCCAAATTGGCCTTTGGCCGACCCCCCCCTAAAAATTTTCAACCCCCTACCTGAATTTTTGCAAATTTTTAGCCAAAAATTCGAAAATTTTCAAAAAATTAGCGAAAAATTGCTAAAATTCGCCTTATTAGCTTAAAAATCGCTAAAAATAGCTGGAAATTGAGGAAAATTTTCAGTTTTTTAGCGAAAAACCGATTTTTCGCCGACCCCCCCCCCGAAAATTTTTCATACCAATCCCCCCAAATCGACTTTTTCTCGACCCCCCCTCCCCCTTTTTTGCCAAACCCCCCACCCTACTTTTTCTTTTTTTCAAACCCCCGCCCCCCACTTTTTCGCCAGCCACACCTCTGGTGGTGAGGGGTTCGGGGGGTACTCCTCATCACCATAGTTTCACCAGGGGGGGGTTGGGGGGGGTTCCCCAAAATTTTCGACCAACTTTTCCCCCCCCGTTTTTAGACTATTGACTTCCTCCCCCACTTTGGCGACACCCCACCCCCCCGAACCAGTGGCGGATCTGGGGGGGGGCCGGGGCCCCCCCTTTTGCGATTTGGTCCCCTCCTTTGACATTCCGCCCCCCCCCTAAAAAATTTTTTTCAGCTGTTTGTGGGTGTATAGTTTTGTGTTAAAATGTATGCTTAATTTTAATAAATTTCACAAATTTTTTGATCGCCTGCGGCGCACTTATATATACTTCTGTGCTGCTTTATAACGTATATATATATATATATATATATATATATTTGAATTGCTGAATATTCCACGATTTCAAAAATTTCTTCAACTTCTGGGGGGCTCTGGGGTTTTGGACACTATCTTTCTTGCCCTTGTCACTTATCCTCTTTTTTGTCACCATTCCATCTCCGTGTATATATATACTATTTTACTGCAAGTTTTTCATTCCGTATGGCGGATTTCGTTTGCATGGCGGGTTTTTTCCAATTTCAAAAAATTCTTCAACTTCCGGGGGGCTCTGCCCCCCCAGACCCCCGTGTATATACTTGTTGTGTAAATTCTCCATGCTTTGCTTCACGGGATATAGTCGTTTTCAAATTGGCAAGTGAACAACCCTTTCCATACACAATTTTAATTTTTCTTGTAAAAATATTAAAATATTTTGTTCCTGGAAAAAGAAATTTTTACCCCCCCCCCCCTCCCGGAAAAATTTGGTTACCCCCCCGGAAAAATTTTTCAGCGGGCCCCCCCCCCTTATCAAAATCCTGGATCCGCCACTGCCCCGAACCGCCCCCCCCAGCACTTTTTGGGGCCAAAAAGTTAGCTAAATTTTGCTAAAAAATGGTTATTTTTTGAAAAAGTTTTTTTCAAATTTTGGCTTAAAATCGGTTTAAAACGGTGTAAAAACGCCTAAAACGATAAAAACAAGCATTGTTTTGACAAAAAAAGCTTTAAAATACAGAAAATTTTGAAAAGAAAAGTTTTTATGCCATTTTTTGAATTTTCTGAGGTCCGAATTTTGGTGGGGGGGGGGTTCGGGGGGGTACTCCCCATCACATTTCGGGGGTCGACCACCAAATTTTCGAAGTTTGCCCCCCCAACCGAAATTTCCAGGGAAACTATGCTCATCACATTTCGGGGGTCAACCACCAAATTTCCGAAGTTTACCCTCCCCCACCAAAATTTCCGGTGAAACTATGGCGGTGCACTTAGATTTTACTTCTGTGCTGGTTTATTACGTAGTTCAGTGACAGAGCTTCTGTCTCTTAAAGTATCTTCTATTCTGTTTCCTTTCCTGCTTTGCAAGTATCGCACACAACGCCTTCCGTTTATTTTATGACTACCGGCTTATACTGGCATTACTAATTTTATTTTGCTCATAACGTAAATGAGCAATGCAAGCATTGATAATTGGCAGCTTCTGAAAGTGCTCTAGAATAAATCGTGGAAGTGAAAAATTCTGAAAAGCATCCAATTCCCGTTTTTGTTTTCCTCTACTGACCGATTATACAACTCAATAACTCAACTTAACTAATATTCTTAAACATTTCAAATGCTGAATTTTCCGCGATTTCAAAAAATTCTTCAAATTCTGGGGGGCCCCGCCCCCCTCCGGACCATAGGTGTGGCTGGCGAAAAAAGTGGTTGTGGGGTTCAGAAAAAAGTAGGGAGGGGGTTTGGCGAAAATAGGGGGAGGGTTTGGGTCGCTAAAGGTCGATTTGGGGGAAGGGGTAAGAAAAATTTTCGAGGGGGGGGGTCGGCTATCGGTTTTTCGTTAAAAAATTGAAAAATTTTCTCAATTTACAGCTATTTTAAACGATTTTTAGCTTAATTAAGCGAATTCTAACAATTTTTCGATAATTTTGGAATTTTTTTGAAAAATTTCAAATTTTTAGCTGAAAATTTTCAAAAAATTTAGGTAGGGCTTTAAAAAATTTTAGGGGGGGGGTTGGCGACCCCTCCTTTTGGGGGAGGGGTCCCACCCTCCCCCTAACACATCTATGCTCCGGACCCCCGTTTTGCACATTATCTTTGTTGACATTGTCATTTGTCCTCTTTATCTGCCACCACTCCGTGTATATGACAGGCTTTTGTAAAATACGCAGATGTCGCGATTGGTCTTAAAATCGACCATCTCCGATTTTCTTAATTTTCACATATGTTGTACCCATTATTGGTCAAAGTATCACTGTGCAATCCGTTTCTCCAAATTCCCTCGTATGCGTGAGAAAATGGCCTTCAAAGTTTCAATTTCAGCTCATTTTGAAGCAATCTGGAGCGATCAACTTTGAAGCAGCCTAACTGACGCTTGGATTGCTCGATAGGGCTGAAACGTTGCATGCATATTAGCTAATATAAGTACTAATAGTATGGCCAATTTGAACCAAAACGGTTAACTACAGCTCGTGTTTTGATCAAAAACGGGTTTCAGGACTTGGTCGTCACAACCAGCATTTTCACGGTTTTTCGGCTGTAGCCAAAAACCTAGGTTAGGGAAACGGCTGATTTTTTATGGTGGTTGTAGGCTCATATTGGGGCCACACGCTCTGTAAATTTTAGCCAAATCGGTTTGGGCTTTTGAAGTCAAATTGGCGCCAGAAGAGGCGTCGGCCACTTTTCGGGAATCGCCAAATTTCTCATTATTTTACGTCCACCGCTTGATAGGAACAGAATAACCGTATACCCTTCCATCAGTTAATCACTCTAAGCAGTATAACGAGGTGTGCCAAAAATTGTTTTATTCGGTTAAGGTACTTGTAGTTGGCAACGCTTTGAATTTTGAAGTCCACGTCAAAACTCCAAAAACTCCAACTCCAAAAACGTCCAGGCTTGGCATAGCTTGGCATGGCTTGGCATTTAACGAGCGCTAGCGAGAAATGCATGCATTTTTGGGACTTGTGTCAAGAAGAAAAGTTGTTCAGCTTGTCAAAAGCTATTGAATGAGCTAAAATTTGTACTGTTTCGAACAACTTTAATTTTCCTTAATTTTAATTGTTTTTTACAGTGTCTACTCAAAAAGCTCAAAAATTACGAAATTTTGAAGTTGTCCGAAACAGTACAAATTTTAGCTCATTCGATAGCTTTTGACAAGCTGAACAACTTTTCTTCTTGACACAAGTCCCAAAAATGCATGCATTTCTCGCTAGCGCCCGTTAAATGCCAAGCTACGCCAAGCCTGGTTTTGACGTGGACTTCAAAATTCAAAGCGTTGCCAACTACTAGTATGTACCTTAACCGAATAAAACAATTTTTGGCACACCTCGTTCTACTGCTTAGAGTGATTAACTGATGGAAGGGTATACGGTTATTCTGTTCCTATCAAGCGGTGGACGTGAAATAATGAGAAATTTGGCGATTCCCGAAAAGTGGCCGACGCCTCTTCTGGCGCCAAGTTGACTTCAAAAGCCCAAACCGATTTGGCTAAAATTTACAGGGCGTGTGGCCCCAATATGAGCCTACAACCACCATAAAAAATCAGCCGTTTCCCTAACCTAGGTTTTTGGCTACAGCCAAAAAACCGTGAAAATGCTGGTTGTGACGACCAAGTCCTGAAACCCGTTTTTGATCAAAACACGAGCTGTAGTTAACCGTTTTGGTTCAAATTCGCCATACTATTAGTACTTATATTAGCTAATATGCATGCAAAGTTTCAGCCCTATCGAGCAATCCAAGCGTCAGTTAGGCTGCTTCAAAGTTGATCGCTCCAGATTGCTTCAAAATGAGCTGAAATTGAAACTTTGAAGGCCATTTTCTCACGCATACGAGGGAATTTGGAGAAACGGATTGCACAGTGATACTTTGACCAATAATGGGTACAACATATGTGAAAATGAAGGAAATCGGGGACGGTCGATTTTAAAACCAATCGCGGCCTATGACATAATCTACGACCCTTAGAAAAAGCTAGTCATACATATATATTTTGCGCAACAATTGCCCTCCTGCCTTCTCAGGTAGAAACTCTGAGTGCTAGCGAGGGAGAGCAATATATATTTATACTGTTTTACTACAAGTTTTTCACTACGTAAGTTTATATATATAATATATATATGTATATATATATATATATACATTTTCATTTTATTGATTTTATTTATTTAATCTTTTTAAGAGTTTGCATAACGGATTTTTTCCAATTTCAAAAAATTTTTCAACAGCCCCCAGACCCCCCCGTGTGCTTGTCTAAATCCTCCATGCGTTGCATCACTCACGGGATATGTATAGATATTGTTGTTTTACAATTTGGCAAGTGAACTGACTTTTTTGTGCACAATAATAATTTTCATGTTAAAATTTTTTGTTCCTGGAAAAAGTATATATATACTTCCCCCCTGAAAAATTTTTTAGCGGGCCCCCCTTTCAAAATCCTGGGTCCGCCACTGCCCCATTCACCCAAATTTGCCAGACCCCACCCTCCCAATTTTCAAAATTAGAACAACAAGAGGACCCCTAAAAGGGGTGTGGTTCTGCATCTGAGCCTTAACGATGAATGTATTATTGTAGCGTAAAAACTGACCACTTTGCACGACAGTAAGGTCCAGCCTCAGCCCAATACATAGTATTTTGACCTATTCGTTTGCAACATTTTTGAGATCAATTAATTATCACATTAATTGGTGCTTTTGAAGTTTCCGAGTCCAGTTCTCTGTTGTTAGTCAATGGGTGAAATCGGCTTTGATTGGTACTGTACGTCCAATAAGTGCTTAATTGTTGTCGCTTATGTCCACGCAACTACAGATATATACAGTCCCCGGTCAGAAATTGCTTTCCTCGCGAAGTCGAAAAGAGTCTTCGCGAATTCGCGAATGTACTTTTACTTAACTTTCGTGAAGGTCGGCTTGAATTTTTAAGTTAAAACAACAGGCACCCTACCGTTAGTTTTGACATCTGTCAGAATGACTGCGAATGCACAAAGGACTCTACATTTGCCCCTTCGCGAACACTCATCAAAGTTTTTGGTGTCGAATGTCTTCGCGAAACTGCGAATATTTGCGAATATAAGAGTCTTATATATTTCCTACCGGGACTGTAGATAGATGGATAAACGGTCGAGTGTCGACTGTTGAAAAATCAGAACTAAACTTAAGGCTTTACTACACTACTACCACCACTAGCGTAGATACGGGGCGGGCGGGGCGGGCGGCCGCCCTCCCCGAAATAATGGCTTTGCCCCCCTGAAAATTTGGGCAAATGAAAAATTTTACGCCCGCGCGGAGCGCGGGCGTTTAATGTGATTAGAAACATGCACAAATTGTACATTAATGCTTCAAAATAGCTCAACATTGATGCATTTTCTACACCATTAAAAAATTTTTGCGCCTTCGGCGCGAATTTTGGCTATTTACATTATCAAAATTATTATTTTTCATTAAGTCTAACAATGTTTGTATATATAACTACTTGCTTTGCGTTTTGCTGTTAAATATCTGCGTTATTCCCAACATCTCAGCTTCGGTAATTGGTTGATATAATCAGGATACGCAGTTCTTAATGGGAGCATCCTAATAGTTTGAGTTTTCGGACAAGACAGTAAACGTAGAAAATAGCAAATATATAAAGGTGCGAAATGTTGTTAGACAATTGATAAATCATTGTAAAGAATTAAATGTTTCAATAGCGTTTAATGGCGAACTTTAAAAATTTTCTCAACTTCTGGGGGTCCGCCCCCCAGACCCCCCGTTTGGGACTTGTGTACCTATTATAATTAGACCTCTGCTAGTTTGCTTTACTTTACCTTAGTTTACCTGCTTTGTAGTTCTGTTATTAACTGCATTATTCCAAACATGATCTGCCTTCAACGACGGATAATGGATATGCTTAGAATACCCTGTTCCAAATGGGAGCATCTTAGTCTTAGTTTTCGTACGGAATTGTGGAAGTCAAAAATTTAAATAGGTAGCAAATTAAACTACAAAATTTAGTTTGGGAACTGATAATATACAATGCAAAGAATTCAATGTTTCAGCAGCGTTTTAACGGCAAAATTTAAAAATTTTCTCAACTTCTGGGGGGCTCCGCCCCCCAGACCCCCCGCTTTGGGTTTGTGCGTGCCGCTTTCGGTTACAACAGCATTAAGCTATATATATATATATATATGTACTGAACTAGAAAACATATTAACAGGTAAAGTTACAGCATATGTAGCGTGCATACAATTATTGCGCACAAAATGAAATTTACCCCCCCAGCCTTCGGTCAACACCGCCCCCCCTGAAAATTTTTCGTACCTACGCTACTGACTACCACAATGCTACTTTATACCACTACGTTCAGTTAGTACTGTTTTTATTGAAAAAGGTTTGCGTTTTATTACGTTACGGTCGGTCCGAGCATAAAACCAACATCCAACCAACAGGGACAACATAATTATTTTTGACCCTCATTTAGTCCAGATACAAAATGTTCTACCGGATTCTTCGGTATATATTCAAAGTCTAGTCCTAGACAATGTCGATCGTTGATAAAAGTAAAGTGATAAAATAAAATAGAGATAAAACAAAGTGATCATAAAAATTTCGCCAATTTTGCTTTAATTTGTTTCTTATACTATGAATTTTCAAGTTACAGTAGTATATATTAGTTTTCTGGTTTCTCAGGCCATAAAAACTTGAAACAACATTTATCTTCAGCAACTGAACGTAAGTGAATCATTCATGAAGTGCAGCCTGTTATCTTCTGGTTTCTTGTGAACTGTTTTCAAAATCTCATTTGCATAAACACAGGCATCCCAAAGCTGCTTGATATTCCGTGTTTGAGGGGGGCAATGGAAATATTTTGGAATTGAAATTTTGGCAGGGGGAATTGCGAGAATAAAAACAAAACTATTAATTATAAATACCATACACACAATAGGGAGGAACACAGTTATACAGGGCATCGTACAATAGCAATTACAATAAAATTAAAATATATATATATCTAAATTTTCCATTACTTGAAATTACTTGTAGGCCCCCTTCGGTTAAAAAAATGAGCTAAACAATATATATACGAGAACAATGTTGAAGATACGAGATATTTGAATTGAGAAGCCTTTCATAGTGTATTTCATGTCTATTTTCCGTGTATATAAATAGTTCTGCTTCCAGGCAGAACAAAAATAAGAAAAAATCGAAATTTTTCCCAAAAATTCTATTTTTTTGATAAACTGACTATGTCAGTTGTAATACGTATTGCTAATTTTTGGTTGTAAATAGTAATTTTTTGAAATTTCTGATATACGTATACATATGTCGTTGAGTCGACCACCAGCCTTCCAAGATTTATCCCCCTCTCCAGACCCAAAGTTCCAGGGAAACTATGTTCGGACCTGCCCCCATCCCACCTAAAACCGGCTGACCCCACCTAATTTCGACTACCCACACCCTCAACTTTTTCTCAAGGTACACCTTATGGGAGGTCGTGAGAGGGCCCCCCTCCCCCCAAATGGAGGAGTCGACAACCCCCTCCTAAATTTTTTCAACCCCTACCCCGAAATCGGCCTTCGGTCGACCGCGACCCCCCCCCAAAGTTACAAACCCTACCTGAATTTTTTAAATATATATACTTAGCTAAAATTCGAAATTTTTCAAAAAATTGCCAAAAAGTAGCGAAAATTGCTAAAATTCGCTGAATTACCCGAAAAGTCGCTAAAAATAGCTGACAATTAAGAAAACGTTTCAGTTTTTTTAACGAAACAACCGATTTTTTGTCGACCTCCTCTATATATATATTTGTAAGTGCGGGGGGGGGAACCCCAGCCATTTTTCCAAACCACCCCAAAACTTTTTGTGGCCCCCGCCCCCCACCCAACTGGGGGGGGGGTGGAGGTATTATTGCGAGAAATATACGTTTTTAACTGTATTATGGACTTTCTATATTGAATAGATTTGGAACCTATTTAGACCTAGTTTTTGGATTTGGAAACATTGGATATCAAGGTTTTGAGTTTAAAATTAAAACCACTGTCTAAAATTACTTTATGGTTAGATGTTTTTATCATTAGAAACGGCTGAAAATGCAATTTTTGGCATAAAAAATTAAGAAATTTTGAAGGGAGGGTTAGGGGGTCGCTACAGGGCTCCCCCAAAAAAGTTGGGGGTGCTTACTCCACCCTTAATCTCCGTTACACCTATGATTCTGACTCAATATTTATATGTCATTACTCATTTTTGGCTTAGAAACATATTGGCAATGAAGTTGTCGAGTTTAAAATCCCTGCCTAATGTTAAAATTATATATACTTCATAGTTGGATGTTTTTTGGATGTATTAGAAACGGCGGCTGAAATTGCGATTTTTGGCAATAGAAATGTTTTTTGGGGGAGGTTTGGGAGGGTCCAAATTGAGGTTCCGGCCCACAAAAGTTTGGGGGAAGGGGCCTTCCTCAACCCAACATACTAGGAAAACTTATTTTTGAATTGAAATTTTCTGTTTCTGCACCCCAACAGTCATCTCTGGGAAGGCAGAGCCCCCAGAAGTTGAGAAAATTTTTCAAATTTGTCATTAGAATGCAATGGAAACATTTATATAATTCTTTTCTTTGTTTATTAAATTTAATCCAAAATTTTGTCATTTTTAGCAGCTATTTTCTACGTCTACTGTCTTGTTCGAAAAATCAGACAAAGAAGCTCCTATTAACAGGGGATTCGGAGCTTATGTCAAAGTTTTAAGGAGATGGTGCTTCGAATAAACGCAGGAATGTTTTATGTGCTTCATGGCTCCGCCCCCAGACCCCTCGTTGCATTTGACCTTGGACCCCCTTTTCAAAATCCTGTGTGCGGGCCTGAACCCCGTATTCAAACATTGACTGCATTCGTTTCCTGGCTTGTATAGATATATATACAATACATTTTGTTTCCTGCTTTTATACTTATCTATTTTAGTTATGACATCTTTTTTATATATATATATATTGTATATGTATGTATATGATTAATATGTAATTTTATACAACATGCGTACGTAGTCTACCGAATTCTGCTGAAGATGGATGGTTCATCTTTCTTGGTTAACCACCCTGATTTTACTCCGACTGCAAGCTGTAAGCAAGAAATTTGCGTGGCGTGTTGGAGACGAAAAAGGCTAAAACACTTGATGATGAAACTTAATGGTCGATGTTGGTTTGGTACGTGATTATTGTATACTATTTGCGGGCGTGGTTTGTATAATACACGGATAAATAAATTTTGGAGAGTTAAAGTTAAGGAGAGTTAAGACTAACCAAGTCGGGAAAAATTAAAATCAATAATTGAGCAATTATAAATATACGTCAGAAGTTTTTCGCATATCGACAGTTTTATTAACAACTCCAAACTAAAATAACGGCCGATCGAACTTTCGCTATAAATTTTGTACGAGTTTTGACAACGTAATATATACCATGGCTGTTTCGTTCGACCCAGTTACTCTTGCTATCTAGTATTTAGCTTTTTTGTTGCAGTGTCAGTTTTCTTGGCCTTGATCCTGTTCATGCCTTCATGTACAGCCAAAATGTTGAGCAGCTCCCTATCACATCCTGCCGAAGCTGTGAGATGGAAAAGAGGTATATATTATATACTGGCATTTTTAGTGGGGGGGCCCACTTTTCGGTTCCCCCTCCACTTTTTGGAGCCCCCTCCACTTTCGCCCCCCCACTTTTTGGCATGCCCTCACCCACTTTTTTGGGGGTCGCCCAAAAGTGTCAAAAAATTAGGTTTTTGAGGTCAAATTCTCAAAACTTTTCTCAATTTTTAACTAATTTATGGACATATAAGCTCATTTTAAGCTTAAAAACAGCGATTTTTTGCGTTTTTACCTTAAAAATGCTTTTCGCTAAAAATGTCGGCATATTTTTACCTTTGGCTAGCCCCCCTACTTTTCGGGAGCCCCCACTTCCTCCTCCCTTGGGGGGGACTTTCAAAACCCTAAAAAATGCCAGTATTATTATATTGTTTTTACTTGGAGGGCTGGGTATTTTTTGGCAATTTTTTTATGGGGGATGAAAGCTCGACGAGGGGAACGGAATTTTTTGGGAAATTCTCATTTTTATTCAGGTGTAAAAACTGCGAAAAGTCGCTAAAAATGGCTAATTTTTTTAAGTGTTTTAGCTAAAACAGCGGAAATTGTTTTAAAAATCCTGCAACCCGGTTGAAAATGTTTTGCCAATTTCGGGTAAAAATGGTAACATTTGGCAACTTCTAGGGGTGAGGTCGGATTTATGGGAGAGCTCACCGAATGGGATAAGCCAGGAGGTGGAGGCAGTGCTGTTATGCCCCCACCCGACTCCATCCCTTCCCTGTCCTCAGTTGTCCCTATCTCCACTTATTGGGCTTCCCTCCGCTCACAAAGCTGGGTCCAGAATGGGCCAAATTTTTAAGAATTTTAGTCAAAAATTTTTCCAGTTTCGCCGGAATTTGTTGGTGCAAAATCGACTATTTTGTGATGCTGAAACTGAACTTTTGAGTATTACCTTTCATGGATCATTTTATTTTCTTGCCCCACTTATTTTTGCCTAGATATATACTGCCCGTGTATGTACGTATATTAGATGTTGCAGAGTGAAATATATTACTGAACAGTTTCAGACAATGTACAATAAGCGACTGTACAAATTTCATGCGCAAGTTGTATCGCACACAGAATTTAGTTTGTGTGAGGAGTGTCGTCCCAGCATCACTTATATATACCGTTAATAATTAGGTGGTGGTACTTTAATCAGTTTCTGCCTTTTTGGTGGTCACACATACCAAATCCAATGTGCTGTGCAACTTGCGCATGAAATCTGCATATAATTTTATGCAGGGGATTGGGGAATCTTGGACCACAGGCTTATTAGAGACCGCGGATCCCTATTTAACACTATTTAACCCTATTCACACAACCTTAGAAACCAGGCACGATAGTTAGCTGTTATCGACCGTTCGCGCAACATTTTGCGCTGACTCCAGAGTCTACCACTTTATTCTTGTGCTTATTCAGTTATTTTCGGTACCCATTGTCGTCGTTAATAAGTCACGGATTATATAGTCGTCGTCGATTCAGTCTTTGTTCTACGAACATAGAAGTACGTAAGTTAGTTAGCGTTTTTTGTTTGTCATGACTTCTGTATTGAGTTTAACGAGTCACGTGCCTTAATCAGTCAGGATCAACTAATATTCATTAATTTTTAGGTGTAACACCGGGTTTTGCTGACTTCGAATTTCTCATAGAACCCCAGGACAGTATTGTTGGTCGTGGTCACACAGCTTTCTTAGATTGTGCTGTTCGGAGCGGTGGACATCACGTTAAAACTAGTTGGCGAAAGGATGGCTCTTTTTTGGCTACCAACAATCCTTCCAAAAGGTATATACGTACTAGATTCCCTTGGTGTCTTGTCTTTGTCTTGAACTAAGAGATGGCTGATTCGTGTTACTTAATATTTATTTTTTATATTTTTTGGAGCAGAATAGGCCTATTTCTGATTTTGACGTTTGGTTTGGTGTTCTAACACCATTTGCGCAAACCTGTGTCAAAAATTGGACATTTGTTAATTTTTGGCAGTTTGGCAATTGCTGCATAATAAATTATAGCTATATTCATTCGAAAGATCTTGTTGTGCTCTATGTAGTTCTGGTTTTTAACACCTTTCTAGCCTTTTTAGCTGCAGTAAAATATTTTTGGCAAACGAAAATTAGTTTCATTACATCTATGAAAAATGAAAATATTAAGCTACCTTTTTGTATAAATATGGCTTCCCAAGTAATGAGTAATAATGGTTAAAAGTTGATGTCTCTAAAAGGAATCACCACCTTAAACAAAGTAATAACAGTAACCTATTATACAAGTATACATTATACATTATGTCAGTATAAGTAGCTGTTTAGGTTAAGTAATGACGTGTTTTAGAATGCCAAATTTTCTGAGCTTATTTTAGAGAATTTCCCCTTTCTGAACTGAATTTCCCCTTGTTCAACTGAAAAAGTTAAATTCCATCGCTAAGGGGCACCGAGATAGGCATCAAAAGGCATAAATTGAGTGAAACCCTCTAACAAAGTAGGAAGATTTTTGAATTAGCATTCTGACTAATGTTTTCAGTGCTAAAGTTGTCATTAAGAGGGGCACCAACCTTTGATGGTTTGTGGGGAGTGGCTCGCCCCGCCCTTCCCCCGTCCCAGTAGGCAGAATAATCCCAGATTTTCTGCTTCTCTACGCACACAGAATTTTAAATTTGTCTTTTGTATTTTTAACATTTTGCTGACGGCAAAAACAGAAACGACAGGCTTGGCACAATGTTGTCAAAATTTGAAAACAGTCTAAGCGAATGAATTGAAGTACGGACAGTGAATGCATAGACTCCGACTGGAGGCTTGGTTAGACGAGTGTTTAGAATTACCAAACAAAACGACTAACGAGAAATACGTAATTGCTGCCAACCTTATTAAAAAGGAGGAGACGTCATCCGTCGTGACGTCCACCAGGCTTTGAGACTCCTTCTGGCAACTTGGTTGAGTTGTTTTTGACCAATTTTACGGGGCCAGTTTCCTGGCTAACACTTTGCACCTTCGGGTGATGATCATCACATTGTGATGTCTAATGCAGGAAACAACAACAACAACAACAACAACCTCTTGCAAGAGCAGCTCCAGCCGACAAGCATAGCAGAATTACTTTAGCAGGACCCGCCTTCATCTTTCAATGTAGCTGTATAAATTTCTGCACCAACAGAGGAATAAGAAGTTGGATGTCTTTTAAGTATTATATATGTTTTTGCGTACGTTTTTCAGGGTGTTTCAGGGGTTTTTCCCGGGGGGGGGAAGAAATTTTCGGGGGGGGGGGGTTGCAAAAATGAGCTAAAAATTGGTATTTTTACACGTAGAAAGGCAAAAAGTTCTCAAAAATGCCAGGATAAATTTAAGCTAAAAATAACCATTTTTACGAAAAAATTGCCGGCGAAGCCGGAAACTTTTTGAAATTTTACCTATTTTGGCAAAAATTTGGGCCCCCAAAAATACCGGGGGAAAGCAAAAATCGCGGGAGGGGGCAATTTCGGGGGGAAGTCCCCCCCCCCAGTAAAACTACCCTGCATTTGGAAGTTCTAAATGCTCCTTTTAGTTCGTCAAAATAGAACGTGGTAATTTGGTCTGTTAAATTAAAGTTGTGCAATTCAAGGCATGGTAGCAATGTAAGGCCAGGTAAGCACGGACGAGCTCAGATAACGTTTCTTTAGTGATGAGGGACGATTGTTCTTAGTTAACTTGATATCTTTTGTATTCTCTGCTTTTTCTATTTTTGCAGTTGCAATTTTCACCGTTTATATATGTCTTCGATTTTCGGATTTCCTGTAGGCGGGAAGACTCCCTACCACTTATGGCATATTATGGTAGTGACAGACAGCTGCCTCGGAGCTGTTATATACGCAGTCACATTGTGTATTTTTGATTTTAAATTTCACTTTAATTTTTTGGAAAGTACTTAAATACGTGTATACCGGACAATTCTTAATTCTTACGTTTTCAATCAATCTTCCCTGTTGGATTTGACAGTCGTAGTAAGTAGGCTTTTCACATGAATGCATGTCTTTATGTGGATTTCATGCCTATTATTATGTTGTAAATAACGTAAGGAATTTAGCTCATGATTTCAAATGAAATTTAAAGTGTTGATTCCTTATTTAAATTGACATTCTTGAAAGTAATCCAGCGAGTAAATTTGCTTGAACTTGGCCTGCAGTCAGTTCTACTGTAACAGATTCCTTTAGTCTAAATTTATTTATATCACATTATATATATTCTTGCGTACGTATATATAAAGCTTGTATATACGTATATGTAATATGTGCGTGCGTACGTACGTATGCGAATATATTGAATTTTCTTTGAAATGGCCGAATAATAAGCGAAAGGTAAACTTGTGCGTATATACATGAACACAAGAAGTTTTAAACAATTACGTGTAATCTTAAAATGATCAGAATGATCTAAAAAACTAAAATGATCTTGTTGAGAATTTCCATCATTTAAAGAGTTAACATACGTTATATACTTACTGGTACAAATTTAAAAGCACGTACAAACTGGCTTTTTCCGGGAGGCGTGCTGGCTAAATTGACCTGCTCCCGAAATTGGCCTACCCCCGAAGTTGACCACCTCCTGAAATTATATACCTTCCCCTCCAGGGATTTTTTGGGAGCCTAAAAAGTTTTTGCCAAAACAGGCAAATTTTCAAAACTTTTCCGTCTTAGCCGGAGATGTTTACTTGAAATGGCAGTGTAATGTTTTATCCGAATGTCGAAGGTCAGGTACTAAAATTAAGGAGAAAGATAGGAAAAAGAGCACAAAAATATATATGTACATTTCGCTTTGCGCCGTCGGCGCATATTTTCGATTTCATAATCGCATGTATCTTTAGTGTTTTGAAGAAAATGATTGTACCGCATCCTAATTTTCGTAGAAATTTCTATAAATTTCTAAAAATCTCGAGTCCTAACTAATGAAAATAAATAAAAGATTTGTAGACGATTTTATAGAAAACAAAAAATTTGCTCAGTGTCTGGGGTTTAGTACCAAGCCCCCTGTTGAAGCAATTTTGCCTATTATGACATCTTAGTTCCGCCAGTGTACTCAATGTCAAGAAAATTGTTTTTCAATGTTGTTCAAAATAGAATTTTTCTGTTTCGTAGTTTTGCCATGTGCTTGGATTTTTATTATCAAAGCAGATTGCGCAGTAAAGACATTTCGGATTATAATTTTGCAAAATATGCGTATATGTTTGAAATTTATTAAAATTAGTTATATATATTTGAAATTTCTTAACATTTGTATCAGAATTTGCTTTTTCCTTATTTTGCCCGAAATGCAAAAATGTACGGTATCCATTGTCCACATATATAGGTGTATAGAATTGCTAGCTGCACGTATTTAATCCGTCTCGCAAATGGGTCGGCAGGGTGGGCGCGAGTGCGTATTTTGATGCCGCTAACAACACTTACGTTTTACGTTCCATTAGAAGAACTGGTTTCATCCGTTTTACGGCTTTGGATGTTATTCTTCTGCGGTACGTAATTTACCCTCAGTCATCAACTCAAGTAGAAGCCGACAGCATTTATATAGGTAGAGTCTATATTTCAAGTTGAACTAAAATATATATATATATATGTGGGGGCGTTTCTGTAGCAGTTTGCATTGGGGATGGGCGAGGTAAAAGGACTAAAGATTTTCCGTTTTTTCCATTTTTTCCGAGGGGGGGGGAAATGGAAAATATTCCTAGTGCTGCGTATATATGTATATATTTTAATGATTTTACAACAAATGAAATAAATATAAGGTTCACTTTTTACTATACTTCCGGTAGGGCAGTGGGGGGATGTTAAATCTGACGAAATTGTATATATTTGGAGTTTTTCGAAGCATCGGAAAAATAGAAAAGTATACATATTCGGTACATCTTCTGAAAGTTAATTTATGAAATTGAACATTAGAAGACTTTTAAAAACAGTGCTAGATGCGGCAATAAGGCGATATTCATGAACTGAAAATAATTCTTGGGTGTAAGATTTTTGTCATGGAGCGTTTCTGTGGTTAATAATTCAATATCTAATAGTGGAGTGTTCACACATAAACTGCTAAAACGTCCGGAATCGTTTACTCTACCATGTATGTTACTTGCGAAAACCATAGACCAGGTCTAGTGTATACAACCGCCAAGGTATACATACAACAATACAGAACTCACTCGTAGTTTGCTTTAAAGTATATATCATCTGCGCACTGCTGAAACATTTGATTCCTGTAATCAGTATTGAAAGTATTTGATGAGGCCCCGGCCCCGGTGCATCTCTGCCGTACTTATCTGTGGGATTGAAGCTGTTGAAGTGAACTGTGGTGATAGTATATAGCTCACGCGGGCACCAGTATATACACTTTGAATATTTCAAGTAGTTTGAGTTGAGCGCCTGTAACAAATGTACAATACACTTCTAGAATTTCATTTTGAATTCAATTTTTTAAATTAAAGCCGGTGAAAACAATGAATGAATCCATTTGATTGCAATTAATAATTTCAGCTGTAGCAAAAAGTTGTGTGAAATGTTAACAACGTTGTCTAATATTGGACTATATTTATTTGTCACCAGAGGTAGATGCCGAAACCTTTCATAATCAAAATTTATACTTCTGAAAGTAATAAAACCTAAAAATATTGAAAGTCTGCATGTGCCCGCGTGAGCTACTTGATTCAAATGCGGTGGACACCTTAGACTGAATTTTAGTCTGAGGTGCATCAGGCTGCGGCCTATGAGTATAGGTAATTATATATATGTGTGTGTGTACTGTAATATGCACGGAGTTTTGTGACATGTTTTGCCTGCGTAAGCTACTATCACCGTTAGCTATATATACAGTCGGCTTTGATCCTACAAGATCAAAGATTTAATTTGGTCCATAAGTCTTGTGTGCGACAATTTCATAGTTGCCCGGTTGAGATTAGTGTAATTTTATGGGTATTATATTCCAAGTTCCGTAGCTTTCAAGTATATATATATACGTGTCATGCATAGATTTGAGAGCATGCTCTAGTTAGCTTGTTTATTCAGATTTTGGGGCGGAGATTTTGAAGGCAGCATGATTTGTGAAGCAGTTTCCTAAACAAGGGCTTGTCCAGCTAATTTGGCAGTCTTCTGGCAGGAACTTTAGTACGTACGTAGCCATAAAAAGACGCGTTACTTTCTGAGACCCGGGGATTGTGTGTATCCTTCCGCTTCGTTTCGTTCCCTCTCCTTATCTGCTGTTTCTGTTTATGTATATACATATGTGCGTATTGCTTCAAGTTGTCCATTCCCTCCCCTCCCAGCCTGGGAAAAATTCAGGCCCCTCAAGTGTTTTGTCCCACTCTGTTACGTACTTAGTTTGGCTTTGCTTTAGTTAAAGACCATATGAGAATAAAGTTGCATTAGCTTTTATACGTATGTCAAATTGAGTATAGGTATATATATATGTGTACTGTAATATGCACGGAGTTTTGTGACATGTTTTGCGATCGCACCGGTTGCATAATGCATACCTATCTATATTTACCTTACCTTGGTAGCGTAGAAAGTCAGTTATTAGAGCCTCTTGTTTCTTATATAATTAACCATTATTGAATACTTGGTTTATATAATATATATAAGGGCGACCGACCTCAACCGAAAAGTTTTCTTCGAAGGTATTGCACAATTTCGGTACAAACCTAGAGGTTAAGTACGTAGAACAAGTTTTTGGATTATTTTTATTTGTTTGTTTTGACATCTGTGTAGTTGGTTTAATGTTAGCTGTTTCATCATACGTATATATATATATATATACGTTACGCATATAAAGGTTTGTTGGTGTTATGTTAGTTGGAAGCGGCTTTCATTCTCCATTGTTAACTACTCATATTATGTTACGTATCGTGTAAAAGATATATATATATATATATATGTAATATATATTATATATAATATATACTATATATATTACGTATATATTTTATATATATAATTTTGATACGGGTGTAAAATATTCTTATATATACTTACTTGCATGCATACGCGTACGGATGTATGTATTATATATACGTCTGGTCACTAGCGTAGCCAGAAAAAAATTTCGGGGGGGGGGGACTGCAAACGTTTTTCGGGGGGTCTGGGGGGCGGAGCCCCCCAAAAGCTGAGAAATTTTTCTCTTTCTTGACCTTCTTGGAATTTTTACAGAGTATTTGTTGAAATTACAATAATTTTTAAGGCGCAGTGCGTGTTCATGCACCCAAATGATGCAGAAGGTGGTCAAAGTACACTAAATAGAGTAATTGGTACTCATTTTTAAGCGCGAAACACGTATTATAACGCTACAATACGCTTATTTCGCGCCGAAGGTGCGAAACCTTTTTGAAAAATGGGCATTTTACACATAGCAGGAAAAAATTCCTGGGGGGCAACACAATTTCGGGGGGGGAATTCCCCCCCATTCCCCCCCCCCCCTGGCTACGCGCCTGCGTCTGGTTCACGTAACGTATATTTTCCATGTTATGATATTGCGTAGCCTTTTTACGTACGTAATATGTATGTGTATATATATATATATATATATATATATATATATATATTATGTAATATGTAACTACGTTATGTTTGTGTTGTGAGTTGTTAAGCGAGCAGCGCTGCCTAGTTTTTACTCCACCCACCATAAATTGGGACAGATAGATAGATATATATTTGTGTTTTAAGCTTTTTGTGAAAATTGGTGTCTGGCTCCTGACTTTAAGCTTTTGGGATGAGGAGGAGGGGTTTTTAGGCTAACCAGAGCAATAACAGAAAGTCCATTAATTTTAGGCTGATCTATCGGTTTGATTGATAGCCTTCAGCCACCCAGGTGACACTAATCATCCCAATCCTGTATTAGGCTCCCCTTCAGTGTTCACTACATTTGAGGTGAAAGCTTAAACTGTGCTTAATATCAGCATTTACGTATATACGCATATGTGCATGGGCTCTATAACAAGATATATATATATGTATATATATATATACACTGAATTCCTTTTTTGTTAGTTTCCGGAGGTAAACTTGGTCTCTCTGACTCACCGGCCGGCCGCCGCCCCCTTTCCTTCATTTAGGAACCAGAGGCTTCCTTTCCTTAAAACTGTGCGCACGCCTATGTACACGGATTTGTGTGTTGGCTCATGTTTCATTTATATATTTAGGGGTTAGTTCAGGAGCAAGACCCTGATTCACACGCACACATACGTACGTTAAGACTAAGTGTCCATAGCAGTTCATATAGCAAGCGTGCTTAATCCTTACACTTTCGTACGTAGAATGTCATGGACTTCCCAGGGAAAAGATTTCATTACGTGAAATGTAAATTTATATCATTAACGGTGATGTGGATGAATAAGATAATGTAAGTGGAACATACATGGGCAAGGTCATCTTCAACAGGGTGTACCAGAAATAATATTGCGCGGTCCCCCACACAGTTGGGGGAGGGGGGGGGGCGAGGAGAAGCAACAGCGCTCGCAACATTTTTAAAGTATTTAAAAATATTCAGCGCTATCCTGAGTTTCCTAATCCTTTTCTACTCATTTTGTTGACTGCAATGTGCTCTTTGAACCTTTCGCGACGTATTGAAAAATTGATATACGACATGGTTTTGTTTAAATAGAACAGGATTTCCTCTGAATAATTGATGCTGACTTGCGCAACTTTGGCACTATAAGCAGCGATCGCTTCGCTCAAGCTGCGCGGTCCCCCTGATTTTGCTTGCGCGCTGCGCGGTCCCCCTAGAATTTAGGGTGTACCTGGTACACCCTCAGTACACCCCTTGCACATGTGTGAAGTGGAAGACCCCCTTCTTTGAAGTTGTGGTCACTCAGCCTAGAGTCTCGATCTCGCTCAGTTTGAGCCAAAATATGTATATATATTAATTTTGGCATTTGAGATATGGGACTTTGCCCATCAAAACCCCGGATTTTTTATTTCTGAACTTATGAATTCCAAAACATTTCCCACAGCTGGACACTAAGTTTGTTGGGAAATGTTTATATGAATTATGTATTGGAATGCGCTACCGAAATACAAACCTCATGTCGCCTATGAATGTGACCAAAATATGGTTGATGTTCAGGGGCGTATCCAAGATTTTTAAAAGGTTTTTAAAAATTTAAAAAATATTACCGAAAAGGAGGGGGGTTTTGGCAAAAATTAACACTTAGAGTGGTGCTAGGTAGGAGGGATAAAAACTGTCTGGAACCCGGAACTTTGCGGTTTTGCTCAGAAAGCTTGCAAAGGAATTTTGAGATGCGGATTGCGCCGTTATTATTATATATGCTGCCATAGCTTCCAAAATATGTGCAAATGAAAATGGGCAAAATCCATGGCGGACAAAAAATAGACTTACCTCGTGCGGTCTAGTTTACAGAAATTGGCTTATATATACGTGTGATTTATCTACGTACGAAGTGACCATGCGGTTGATATTATACCCACATATATTCATTTAGCTATGAAGAAGGTTTTATGGCGGAAACGATTGCTAGACAGAGGATAAACAAGAGTAGATAGGTATATGTATATCCATGCATGAAAGGTCACTTATATGTGCATTAGTGCTGCTAGCATTTAGACCCGGTTTAGACACGTGTTGAACAGGATCTTGTGATTTCCTTTCAGTGAGTGTTTGATCACATTATGAGTAGGTTTCATGACATATATACGTACTATAAATACGTTTGTGGCTGATATTAACATCTTACCTACCTACCTACCTTGTCATAACATCGACTTGAGTATGTCAAAAATTGTCATTTTGTTTGTCGAAAAATAGTGTGGTTTTGGAAAGGTTTAGTCAAATATATACCATTCCTAGGTTAAAGGGTATATAAACGTTGTTTTTCTATTGAATAGGCTAAACTGCCAAGTGGGACTCGATTCCTTGGCTGGCCACGTTTTGGTGGTGACAGCGACCGGCAAGAAATTAAAGTATTTATACGTACGTATGTATACGTAGTGCTCACTCTTTGCGTACGTATAGCGCGGCGGGAAAAAGACCCAGTCCGATATGCGGGAAAAAACCCATCGCCAGTGTGAGTCACCCATATGAGCTAGATCGGATTTTAATAGCCTATCTTAAAGAGCGTCCAAAACTACCCTAGAGGGTATATATATTATTGTAGTTCCCGCTGCCTCTCAGTAAATTTTTTGGGACTTTGAAAATTTTGGAATTTTTGGTCCCATCCCAACATGGGGGTCAGACAGGGTCAACTTTGGGGGGGTCACCCTGAACTACTGGAAAGACCCAGCCCAAAACGGATTACAGTTTCACAGAGGATATGTCTCGAACTTCACGATGGTGTATGCAATTTGGCTCTAGTACCTGTGGTGCCACCTGGGGGTGACCTAGACTCGGCGGGAAAAAACCCATGTGTGGGAAAAACCCAAATTTCAAAATGAAATTTTTTTCTAACCATTAGCAGCAAAGGAAAAATTCATGCATTTCTTAGCTCAGTAGAGCCTCCTGTTTAATTTGGTATAGGTTTTACCTAGGTTCGACCTTCTATGTGTGGTCCAGGTGGCCAAAATCTGGAATGGTGCCGTTTCAAGCCAAATTTTCAAATTTCGCCAAAAATTGCTAATTTTTCACTAAAATAGGTCGGGTTTGACTTTAAATGCAATAAAACACGTTTTCTATGTGGTAGGATGCTTAAACTGCATAAATTAAGCAAATTTCAAAAATTTCCAAAATTTGCCTATGTTTATATATATACGTGTTAAGGTGGTGATTCCTTTTGGTCTCATATTGTTATTTGGCGGCGTAAATCAAGATGGAATTTGATGAAACTTTCCGAAATACGTTCTTTTAGCGTTTTAACACCCTCCGCGCAATCCCGATTCAAAAATTCGAGATTTCCGGTCAGAGTGGTTTTTCCCAATTTGTGAACGTTTGGCAGCCGCTATACAGTTATGACTATATTCACTCGAAAGATCTCATTGAGCTTCACATTTTCGCTTTTTAAAGCAAGTTTCTAGCTTTTCTCTGCCGTGAGATATAGCCGATTTTCTTGTTTTGGCGTCGAAAACTTGTCATTTTTGCAGAAATCAAATAATCCAACATTTCTTGAACTACGCAAGCCGTAAAATCAAACTAAGGGCGTCGATCTGAAGGTCTCACAGGGACAAATTATCCGACGCATGATCGTCTTCCAACTGCTATCCTGTAGGCTGCTATCATAAAAATGTAGTTTTTGCAAAAACACTAGTGATGTGGATCGGATCGGATCGGCAGCCAAAATCGCCTACCGATCCGATCCGACAAATGGCCGGCGATCCGATCCGATCCGATCCAGCCCCGGATCGGACCGATCCGATCCGACCATAATGTTAATTTTCAATTGTAGACACTTAAATTGCTATATTTTCCGATTTCCCCTTATTTTGCAAAACTCTTCATCAAACTTCTCACCTGAATCATATTGAATAATTCTGAAAGTCCGTATCAGAAACTGCAGCTGCAGAATGATGTGTGGTCACTTTGAAAAATAACGATTTGTTTTGCTTTGGGTGTTTAAGATCTAGTGAGAACTACACAAAATACAGTGAGAAATGAGAACTATACAAGGAAAAAATAAAATTGAAGAAGGGTGTAAGGCCAAAAAATGTGCGTACAAACTTAGGTCGTATTTATAAGCAAGCAATGTATATGTTTTAACATCATTCGGAAATAGAGACGACATGGAAAATATACGGAAACTATATCATATAATATATATATATAAAATATATTATATATGATATTATATAATTTTATTATATAAAACGGTTTTATGTACGGAAAATCTAAAATATACAAAGGTTTGCTAAGATTTATGCACATTGAAGATTTAGTTTTTTTGTGATTCCGCGTCATATTGTTGCACTTACAACCTTTTCAACCAAAGAACACCCAAGAATGCTCACGAAATGGTTATAATTTAAAAGCTCTTGACAAGCTGAACACGTTTAATACAATCATTTCCCAAAATGCACTCGATTCCCAAATTCACGAAAACAAGATTATTCCGGATTTAAGTGTTTTCCATCCCCAACAAGCCATGGGTCTTGACTCGAAAGACCTTGACGAGCTGAACAACCTTTGTAATACAACTAGATCCCAAAAATAACCCTTGTTCCCGAGATTCACAAAAACTTCCATCCATGAAGAGTGAACTCGAGGAACATTTTCAGGTATTGGTTCCAGCTCATAATTAGCTTCTAATACCCTATCATTCAAATGCAAGTGCAAAAATATGCACCTGGAACATCTCTATTTGATCACGGATAAAATTTTGAATATTGTAAAATTTTGGAGAAATTAAATATTTTTAATAAATTAAATAATTAATATTAAATATTTTCCGTGATTAAATCCCGATATGCAGGTTGTTCTAAATCTCCAGTTCTGGACGATTCTAAAAAATATATATTGTTGGGGTTTGCTCTGAAGGCATAAGTTCGCAATAAACGACCAAAGTTGCACACACAATTTTGGTCGCACAATAGCATATACAAAAGTGCGTTGCGGATTTTGCAGGCTTTCCACTTCTCAGCAAACGCACTTTGGCGAAACATGTTCCTTCCAATTTCAGACAACGTTCCTATTAGTTGAGAACTTTTAGTCATACCAGAATAAGTCACTCTCAGCGGTCAGCGGTACTGAATTGAAAAAACGGAACAGACTATCCAAAAATTAATTAGCAGGAAATATTAGAGAGCAATCCCATTTGACTCTTTTTTAAATATGCGTATAAAATTTTATTTATTCAGAGAGAGAACATAAAACAAAAGCATTAACAACAGAAAATTCAACGTTTGAACAAAACTCCGAAAAGATTTTAAAAATTTCTTCCAAAAAATTTTGCAATTTTGAAAAAAATTGGTATATACAAATTTTCAAAATTTGCCTCGTTTGCCGGATCGGCGATCCGGAAAAATCAAACCGATCCGGCCGATCCGATCCGAAAATTTGCCGATCCGATCCGATCCGACCCCGGATCGGTCGATCCGATCCGATCCGCCGATCCGATCCACATCCCTAAAAAACACGACCAATTTTTTCCAAAGATCGTGGAGCATTCACCATGCACGCTGGAGGGCTGCTACTGAACAAATCTGTTCTGCACAAATATACCCAGGGACGATTTTTTAGTTGCCCCGATTGCTGCTTTCTAGCTAAAGTAATCGCTTGACAAATTTGGAAAAAGTAGGCAAAATACAGGTTACGCACACATTTCAGCTTATTTCTCTATAACGAAGAGCGATTTCACAATAATTAAAAAATCGTCCCCAGCTATTTGATGGAGATATCGAATGATATAACCGATGTCTCGCGAAAAAATTTACTGGAGTCTGCAAAAATTCTGGAAAATTATACTTCTTCTAAAATGTGTTAAAAATATTTTAGAAAAGCAACATTAGTTTCGTGACATGCATTAAAAAGAGAAAATGTCAAGCTACATTTTGATATAAAAATGGCTTCTTAACTCCAAGTAATGAATGAGTAATAATGGTGCAAACTTTATGTGACCAAAGGGAATCACCACCTTAAACATACGAAATTTTCAAAAGTCAATTTGACATAAATTTTTGCAAAAATATTGATATTTTTTGATTCAGATGTACTAAAAATGACCCGCTCTTTCGAATGCTATAGTCAAAACTGTTCTGGCATGCTTCCAGCAAAAATTTCGACTGGGTTTTTTTCCCGCCCATGGGTTTCTCCCGCATTGGGTTTTTCCCATCGGTTTGGTCGAAAATTTCTCGCCAACCGTAAGTGCTAGAGAGACGTTTTATGGCTCATTTTGAAGCTCTTCGCAAGGCCTCATGGTAGTTATCGTTAGATTTTCGATTTGTCGCTTAATAAAAAGTTACAGCCAAAATTCGAAAATTTGGGTTTTTCCCGCCGCGCTATATATATATATATATATATATATATATATATATATATATATATATATATATATATGGTTTTCTTTTCAGTCCGGTTTTGTGCATTTCTGGTAGTTGCTTACTTCAGAAGCCTGGCTAGAAGTCATTTAATTTAGGTTGGAAAGTTAAAGGTTGTTGAATCTGGACTTGAGGAGCCTATCCGGCGCATTAGTCACACTTGGGCTGTCCTACTTATATATTTTACATATATATATATATATTACATATATATCTATCTGTATGTATATACGTATATGTACGTAGATATACCTGTGTGTTTCTGGCAGTCGCCTGGGACCCGGATGGAAATTGTCTTTCTTTTAGTCCAATTTATGAGTCCACTGTCAACTGAAGCAAAGACCAAAAATCGCTCGGCCATAACTTGTTGTTGCTTCAGCTTGAGCCGAAGCAGAAGGACCAATGAGAGGACAAATACGCATTTATATGCCTGTAAGCTGAAATTGAGCAAAGAATAGAAGTATATACATAGTTTAGTATATACCTACGTAATTCGTGCTTAGGACGTAACTATTTTGGGTGTAGTCTAATTAAAATCCCTTTTTCTAATTTTAAGCCCAATAGCTTAGCCTTTAACATTTACGTTATGTCAGTTTTGCTGGATTCTCCTTCTAATCGGACTTTGTCATGACTGACTGCGCACAGTATTCTGATGAAGACGTTAAATGCTAGAAATGGTTAAAGAGAAGTGAAATGAGAAGGCAAGGCAGCCTTGTCTGCCTCTTGCTGGCCAGAAGAAAAATAAGGATAAATATGGTGCTTTTTAGTGCCTTGCTGTAGAGCTTTCTTCCTATTCTAGCTATACTATGCACTAAATTGTGTTCATGTGGATATATATATTGTTACAGTTATCAACGTTTCAGAGGGGGATGGGTAATGAGTAGTGATTTGACTGTTGATTTCGTTATGCCCTGATAGGTAGGGATGTTTACGTAACTGGGAATGAGCTAATCTGTGTGCTTGTCAGTGTCTTCAAGGCCTAAAGAGTTTCTCTTGAAATCAACTAGACAGAGCGAAATAATGAAAAACGCCTGCCTGCAGTCACTAAGACAAAGCCTTAGTCCGAAACAGGAGAAAGTCAATGGGCGTGGTGAGCGTGAGGTGAGCCAGTGAGCGCTCGCCGCGCCCATTGGCTCTCTCTTGTTGATCCGCCTGCTATCCCGCGTTTACTTCATTTTCTTCGTGGAAATCAACTGGACATAGCTAACGGTTTTTAACCTTTTGAAAGTCAGAGTGATATATATATATATATATATATATATATATATGTATATTATAAATACGTACTATTTTACCTAATTACATATGTATATATACGTACTTACTATACTATACTAAGTATTCGTAAGACACTGCGTAAGATGCTATTACCTGAATGTATATTGCCAAATATGGTTTTCGTGCTGTGCAGCTTCAGTTGGTTTAATTTTTGTGGTTAAAATGTGAAGATTTCCTTTTGATTCTGTTTATTAATTAGTTAATTCGAAGGAGATTTAAGGTTAATTTTTCGATGAATCCTCTGAGCTGTGGGGCGCACTCATATATTTTAGGCAAAATGTTACCTACGTATATATAGTCGATATTTGTACGGCCAGTCAGTTTGTTATCATCATACGTTGAGTTGAATGGAATGTATGTGCGTATATCTACTTGAAAGTTTTATTTTGGATGACTGCAAGTCGCAAGACTGTTTTTGCTGTGGCTGTAAGTTGTAAGTATTTTGAGATTTTATTAGAAAACTAGAATTTCAAACTGCATACCTGTATGTATATACATTGTTGAATAAGCTTTGAACAAGATGAGAAGTGTCGAATACTGTAGAGGTTTTCTACTGAGATTTGTTGCATTCAGATGCTAGCTTAGCTTTATATCTGTGTACTCTGCGGGCGTCAAGTGGGCTTAAGTGTTTCAAACAGTCCTGAATCATAAAATAAAAAAATAACTTTTATGGTGCAGAGACGGACGTGCCGTAATTTCCAAAGACACAGACACGCACTACGCACGTATCAACCTGACTATGTGTTTGCAAAAGCAACTTAGCTTTCAGCTGGAACGATTTTGCGGAAGCTCATTTACGTACATAATGTATGACGATCTATGTACCTAGTGTTTATAACTATTTTCATGTTTTGTATATACTTGTTGTGATTGGTTGTTTCAGGCGGGTGTTATCCAACGGAACGTTGGTCATTGAGCAGCTAGAAGCCTCAGGTGGTGGTTATAAGGAATACTCGGATACGGGTGTTTATCAGTGCGTAGTTGAAGTTGAAGGCGTTGGAACTGTGGTCAGCAAGCCCGTTGTCCTCAAGGATGCAAGTAAGTTTGGCAAGAAATGTATATATTGTTCCTGGGAACTTGCTGCATGGTTTACTTGTCAGTTTTAAGTAATGCAATATTTATATTATTTTATGAAAGGCATCGTATGATGTCGTATGAATAGAGATCGATTAAGGAACAGCAGTGTCAATATGAGCCTCGTTGTGGGACAGGCTCAAACGTTAGGTATTTGCAACTTGTTTTCCTTAATTTACAACCTCAGCGCATATGCATTTTACAGGTTAGTTTCCGTGTTTGTATAGCCTGCCTGAGAGTACTCATATATACGTATGCTGGGCTTATTCTGGGGAATTTTTCTTGGGGGCTCTCGGGAGTCGAGTCATTCCTGGGGGAGGCGAAAAATTTTCAAAATCATGCCAAAAATTGCGGGGCCGCCACCCCCACTAGAATAAACCCAAGTATGTATTTAACATGCGACGAACGAGCATTTCTGTTTCGACCTTATAGTTAACACAGTTTTATATATATATATAT
>JASAND010026187.1:0-43262 GCA_030248195.1 Trissonchulus latispiculum | reverse complement strand
TAATAAACATAAAGTGGACTGTGTGCCTATGGGGTATTGCACTGGTTCGAGCTCGGTTTGTGATTCTAGTGCACAGTTTCTTGAAAAGATTTGACTGTAGCTGATGCTATATTAATGCTACTACTACTCGTGTTGACCTGTAATAATTGCTTTTGTTTCTAGCAAAGAATATTGTTGTGAAGAAATTTTGGTTTCTTGACAGTTTTTCAAATTAGGAAGAAATTAAGCGTTGCCATCGTCAACAAAAGACTTTTGAAATAGCCATATGAGTGGCTCCTATCCTTATGCGTTGCGAAATAATCTGCTTCAAAGATAAGTTCTTCAGTATTCTATATTTAATGTTAGAAGAATGTTAATTTTATCAAGAGTACATAATAACTAAGAGTGTGACAAGCGTAAAGCTCTTAGATATTAGGCTCGGGACATCATCTGCACGATAACGGCTGACTCTCCACAAATTAGACCCATCACTTCAAAGAATTTTGCACGCTATGTTTGTGTTCTAAAAGCTCACAACACAACTACTCAGTTGGTTGACAAGTCGCCGTTTGTTTTTAACACGCAAAACGCAAATTAAACTAAACGTTAACTTTTAAATTGATTATATCGACAAAAGTGCATAAGGGAGGGTCCATTTTTGGTCAATTTTTCGACCATCTCCGATTTCGCTCATTTTCACATATATTAATAATCTTTGAGTGGGGATATTTTAACGAGTTTTCAAATTGAACTCGTATCTCATACGGTTGTTGAGTTATTTCACCTCAAAGTCGAGGTCCGCATGTGTTGAACATAGAAACAGAAAAAGTGGTGACTTTTATTTTTGTTTCAAAAACTCTCGACGAACAGTTGTAATCCTGCATAATTTTATATTTATAATGTAGCTTGACCAAGGTACGCTGAAAGTAGGAATTTGGATTTAGACCTCTAAAATTTTTAAAAATTTTTTATTTATCGAAAACATTGGAAAATCGTCAAAATTCATTGTTTTTTGCAGCTGAAAAGTGCGGTCTTCGGAAAGAATTGCAAATTACTCTAATTCAGAGGCTAAATGAAAATTCTAACTCCAGGGTTGTGTAGTACTCGAATTGGCGGTTCCACTGATACCAATGGTTTCATTATATGTTTTCCAGTTTCAGATTTTTTTTTGCAAAAATGGGATATTTTAGCAAAAATTTTTAAAATTTTGTTTTCGTTAAAACTTTGCTAAATTTCGACTTCAGTATGGTCCCAAACTGCCTATTTTCTATTCCAACTTATGTATTCATGTCTTCGGATCTATTTGCAGCACAAAACAACTCAAAATTTAAACTTGATATGCACGACATATGTGGCTAACTTATGTGAAAAATGAGCGAAATCCGTCACCTACGAATTTTTCATGATAGACCCCCCACCTTGGCTGGCAAATGCAGAATCGGCTGTGATAGCCCTCATTTCCACTGCTCAAAAAGCTTGTCAGTTGACTAACCAAATGCGTTGAATTCTAGGATAAGAACTGGCTTTACTCAAAACGGATAAGTATGCTTATTTGTGATATCATCCGATACATACTGCTCATTCAAGCTAAATTCGTCTAATCATCAGTCCACACTCGTTCCACATTTCATCTTAGAAATCAGTGTCTGTGTTCTAATTACAATAATAAGCACCAAAAACAAACTGCGTCTCTTTTATGTTGTTTACAAGATTGTGTTTATTGTAGCGGTGGGGCGCATGGTTTACGGCCAGCAGTTAGAAGATGTGGCTCTACCCTATGACATTTATGTTACTGGCCGCGTGTGTTCGAAACTCTGGGAATCAGTTTAGCTTCAAGGTAGCGGCATCGCAGGGTTTCTGATTGCCCACGATCGTGCCGGCAACACATACAATCTGGCTGGCAAACACTATTTAACTCCTGCCTTTCCGGCCGTTATGGTGAATCCAATCACTTTACAAGGACCTTGGCAACTTGGATGCCCCAGGATCCGGAGAACTTTAAAAAGTCCAGCCGTCTTAGCCATTCAAAGGACCAAGCTCACCCTCCTCCTGTATTGTCGCTGTTATTGTGATAAGGATGAAAAACTGCAGTTTATTGAGCCCAGAGCTTTCGACGAATTATAATGTAGAGATGAGACACCTGACTGACATCTTGCAG
This sequence comes from Trissonchulus latispiculum, assembly GCA_030248195.1. Classification (NCBI taxonomy): domain Eukaryota; kingdom Metazoa; phylum Nematoda; class Enoplea; order Enoplida; family Ironidae; genus Trissonchulus; species Trissonchulus latispiculum. Next base: position 41,125 of record JASAND010026187.1, on the reverse strand, counting down.
ACTAATAAATGGTTTGTAGGCAACTCCGCTGGAGCATTGAGGCCACAGAATTCGTCTAATCACGTTATCATGCTTCTGATTTGTCTGAATAAAGATCACTTAAAAATACCCTGATTTGCGTGGTTGTAGCTGCTGTTATTTTGTCATCGTCATACAAGTTTTTCCGTATTTTTGCTGAAATTGTGGTGGTTGATGGTGATGAGTTCTGGTGATATGGTGCCCGTGTAAGCACCTGTCATTGTCGCACATTCATTCGAAGGGAGACTGAAGACGGATGTCAAAGCTCCTCTTTCTGATGAAGTAAGCGTTTATGATTTGTCGTTAAGCAGTTGCGCTAGCGACACCTATAGTATGAGGTAATTAATAAAGTGTTGAATGACAGTCTGCAATCAGGCTGCTCAGCGCCACCGTAGCAGGAAAAAATTATTTGCTAAAAAGAATGTGCGTTCGTAGTTTAGTGGCAGTTACAATGTACAAGTTCGCAACGTATTCAGCCTCACTAAACTACCTGAAAATCGTTTCTTTCGCTTGAATTAGTGTAGGAAAGTAGTACAATTTGCCTAATAAACATAAAGTGGACTGTGTGCCTATGGGGTATTGCACTGGTTCGAGCTCGGTTTGTGATTCTAGTGCACAGTTTCTTGAAAAGATTTGACTGTAGCTGGTGCTATATTAATGCTACTACTACTCGTGTTGACCTGTAATAATTGCTTTTGTTTCTAGCAAAGAATATTGTTGTGAAAATTTTGGTTTCTCGACAGTTTTTCAAATTACAAACAAATTAAGTGTTGCCATCGTCAACAAAAGACTTTTGAAATAGCCATATGAGTGGCTCCTATCCTGCGCGTTGCGAAATAATCTGCTTCAAAGATAAGTTCTTCAGTATTCTATATTTAATGTTAGAAGAATGTTAATTTTATCAAGAGTACATAATAACTAAGAGTGTGACAAGCGTAAAGCTCTTAGATATTAGGCTCGGGACATCATCTGCACGATAACGGCTGACCCCCCTCCACAAATTAGACCCATCACTTCAAAGAATTTTGCACGCTATGTTTGTGTTCTAAAGCTCACAACACAACTACTCAGTTGGTTTAATGTGCGTCAGTTACGAGCTTTAACACGCAAACTTAAATTAAACTAAACGTTAACTTTTAAATTGATTATATCGACAAAAGTGCATAAGGGAGGGTCCATTTTTGGTCAATTTTTCGACCATCTCCGATTTCGCTCATTTTCACATATATTAATAATCTTTGAGTGGGATATTTTAACGAGTTTTCAAATTGAACTCGTATCTCATACGGTTGTTGAGTTATTTCACCTCAAAGTCGAGGTCCGCATGTGTTGAACATAGGAAACAGAAAAAGTGGTGACTTTATTTTTGCGCCAAAAAACTCTCGACGAACAGTTGTAATCCTGCATAATTTTATATTTATAATGTAGCTTAATCATAAACTGCGGTACGCTGAAAGTAGAATTTTGATTTAGACCCCTAAAATTTTTAAAAATTTTTTATTTATCGAAAACATTGGAAAATCGTCAAAATTCATTGTTTTTTGCAGCTGAAAAGTGCGGTCTTCGGAAAGAATTGCAAATTACTCTAATTCAGAGGCCTAAATGAAAATTCTAACTCCAGGGTTCCGTAGTACTTGAATTGGCGGTTCCACTGATACCAATGGTTCCATTATATGTTTTCCAGTTTCCAGATTTTTTTGGCGCAAAAATGGGAATTTTTAGCAAAATTTTTAAAATTTCGGTGTTTTCGAAAACTTGGCTAAATTTCGACTTCAGTATGGTCCCAAACTGCCTATTTTCTATTCCAACTTATGTATTCATGTCTTCGGATCTATTTGCAGCACAAAACAACTCAAAATTTAAACTTGATATGCACGACATATGTGGCTAACTTAGGTGTGAAAATGAGCGAAATCCGTCACCTACAAATTTTTCATGATAGACCCCCCACCTTAAGCTGGCAAATGCAGAATCGGCTGTGATAACCTCCTCATTTCCACTGCTCAAAAAGCTTCGTCAGTTGACTAACCAAATGCGTTGAATTCAGGATAAGAACTGGCTTTACTCAAAAACGGATAAGCATGCTTATTTGTGATATCATCCGATACATACTGCTCATTCAAGCTAAATTCGTCTTAATCATCAGTCCACAATCGTCTCACATTTCATCTTAGAAATCAGTGTCTGTGTTCTAATTACAATAATAAGCACCAAAAACAAACTGCGTCTCTTTTATGTTGTTTACAAGATTGTGTTTATTGTAGCGGTGGGGCGCATGGTTTACGGCCAGCAGTTAGAAGATGTGGCTCTACCCTATGACATTTATGTTACTGGCCGCGTGTGTTCGAAACTCTGGGAATCAGTTTAGCTTCAAGGTAGCGGCATCGCAGGGTTTCTGATTGCCCACGATCGTGCCGGCAACACATACAATCTGGCTGGCAAACACTATTTAACTCCTGCCTTTCCGGCCGTTATGGTGAATCCAATCACTTTACAAGGACCTTGGCAAATTGGATGCCCCAGGGATCCGGAGAACTTTAAAAGTCCAGCCGTCTTAGCCATTCAAAGGACCAAGCTCACCCTCCCCCTGTATTGTCGCTGTTATTGTGATAAAAAAGAAAAACTGCAGTTTATTGAGCCCAGAGCTTTCGATGAATTATAATGTAGAGATGAGACACCTGACTGACATCTTGCAGACTAATAAATGGTTTGTAGGCAACTCCGCAGGAGCATTGAGGCCACAGCATTCGTCTAATCACGTTATCATGCTTCTGATTTGTCTGAATAAAAATCACTTAAAAAACCCTGATTTGCGTGGTTGTAGCTGCTGTTATTTTGTCATCGTCATACAAGTTTTTCCGTATTTTTGCTGAAATTGTGGTGGTTGATGGTGATGAGTTCTGGTGATATGGTGCCCTTGTAAGCACCTGTCATTGTCGCACATTCATTCGAAGGGAGACTGAAGACGGATGTCAAAGCTCCTCTTTCTGATGAAGTAAGCGTTTATGATTTGTCGTTAAGCAGTTGCGCTAGCGACACCTATAGTATGAGGTAATTAATAAAGTGTTGAATGACAGTCTGCAATCAGGCTGCTCAGCGCCACCGTAGCAGGAAAAAATTATTTGCTAAAAAGAATGTGCGTTCGTAGTTTAGTGGCAGTTACAATGTACAAGCTCGCAACGTATTCAGCCTCACTAAACTACCTGAAAATCGTTTCTTTCGCTTGAATTAGTGTAGGAAAGTAGTACAATTTGCCTAATAAACATAAAGTGGACTGTGTGCCTATGGGGTATTGCACTGGTTCGAGCTCGGTTTGTGATTCTAGTGCACAGTTTCTTGAAAAGATTTGACTGTAGCTGGTGCTATATTAATGCTACTACTACTCGTGTTGACCTGTAATAATTGCTTTTGTTTCTAGCAAAGAATATTGTTGTGAAAATTTTGGTTTCTCGACAGTTTTTCAAATTACAAACAAATTAAGTGTTGCCATCGTCAACAAAAGACTTTTGAAATAGCCATATGAGTGGCTCCTATCCTGCGCGTTGCGAAATAATCTGCTTCAAAGATAAGTTCTTCAGTATTCTATATTTAATGTTAGAAGAATGTTAATTTTATCAAGAGTACATAATAACTAAGAGTGTGACAAGCGTAAAGCTCTTAGATATTAGGCTCGGGACATCATCTGCACGATAACGGCTGACCCCCTCCACAAATTAGACCCATCACTTCAAAGAATTTTGCACGCTATGTTTGTGTTCTAAAGCTCACAACACAACTACTCAGTTGGTTTAATGTGCGTCAGTTACGAGCTTTAACACGCAAACTTAAATTAAACTAAACGTTAACTTTTAAATTGATTATATCGACAAAAGTGCATAAGGGAGGGTCCATTTTTGGTCAATTTTTCGACCATCTCCGATTTCGCTCATTTTCACATATATTAATAATCTTTGAGTGGGATATTTTAACGAGTTTTCAAATTGAACTCGTATCTCATACGGTTGTTGAGTTATTTCACCTCAAAGTCGAGGTCCGCATGTGTTGAACATAGGAAACAGAAAAAGTGGTGACTTTATTTTTGCGCCAAAAAACTCTCGACGAACAGTTGTAATCCTGCATAATTTTATATTTATAATGTAGCTTAATCATAAACTGCGGTACGCTGAAAGTAGAATTTTGATTTAGACCCCTAAAATTTTTAAAACATTTTTTATTTATCGAAAACATTGGAAAATCGTCAAAATTCATTGTTTTTTGCAGCTGAAAAGTGCGGTCTTCGGAAAGAATTGCAAATTACTCTAATTCAGAGGCCTAAATGAAAATTCTAACTCCAGGGTTGCGTAGTACTTGAATTGGCGGTTCCACTGATACCAATGGTTCCATTATATGTTTTCCAGTTTCCAGATTTTTTTGGCGCAAAAATGGGATATTTTAGCAAAATTTTTAAAATTTCGGTGTTTTCGAAAACTTGGCTAAATTTCGACTTCAGTATGGTCCCAAACTGCCTATTTTCTATTCCAACTTATGTATTCATGTCTTCGGATCTATTTGCAGCACAAAACAACTCAAAATTTAAACTTGATATGCACGACATATGTGGCTAACTTATGTGTGAAAATGAGCGAAATCCGTCACCTACAAATTTTTCATGATAGACCCCCCACCTTAAGCTGGCAAATGCAGAATCGGCTGTGATAACCTCCTCATTTCCACTGCTCAAAAAGCTTCGTCAGTTGACTAACCAAATGCGTTGAATTCAGGATAAGAACTGGCTTTACTCAAAAACGGATAAGCATGCTTATTTGTGATATCATCCGATACATACTGCTCATTCAAGCTAAATTCGTCTTAATCATCAGTCCACAATCGTCTCACATTTCATCTTAGAAATCAGTGTCTGTGTTCTAATTACAATAATAAGCACCAAAAACAAACTGCGTCTCTTTTATGTTGTTTACAAGATTGTGTTTATTGTAGCGGTGGGGCGCATGGTTTACGGCCAGCAGTTAGAAGATGTGGCTCTACCCTATGACATATATGTTACTGGCCGCGTGTGTTCGAAACTCTGGGAATCAGTTTAGCTTCAAGGTAGCGGCATCGCAGGGTTTCTGATTGCCCACGATCGTGCCGGCAACACATACAATCTGGCTGGCAAACACTATTTAACTCCTGCCTTTCCGGCCGTTATGGTGAATCCAATCACTTTACAAGGACCTTGGCAACTTGGATGCCCCAGGGATCCGGAGAACTTTAAAAGTCCAGCCGTCTTAGCCATTCAAAGGACCAAGCTCACCCTCCTCCTGTATTGTCGCTGTTATTGTGATAAGGATGAAAAACTGCAGTTTATTGAGCCCAGAGCTTTCGACGAATTATAATGTAGAGATGAGACACCTGACTGACATCTTGCAGACTAATAAATGGTTTGTAGGCAACTCCGCTGGAGCATTGAGGCCACAGAATTCGTCTAATCACGTTATCATGCTTCTGATTTGTCTGAATAAAGATCACTTAAAAATACCCTGATTTGCGTGGTTGTAGCTGCTGTTATTTTGTCATCGTCATACAAGTTTTTCCGTATTTTTGCTGAAATTGTGGTGGTTGATGGTGATGAGTTCTGGTGATATGGTGCCCGTGTAAGCACCTGTCATTGTCGCACATTCATTCGAAGGGAGACTGAAGACGGATGTCAAAGCTCCTCTTTCTGATGAAGTAAGCGTTTATGATTTGTCGTTAAGCAGTTGCGCTAGCGACACCTATAGTATGAGGTAATTAATAAAGTGTTGAATGACAGTCTGCAATCAGGCTGCTCAGCGCCACCGTAGCAGGAAAAAATTATTTGCTAAAAAGAATGTGCGTTCGTAGTTTAGTGGCAGTTACAATGTACAAGCTCGCAACGTATTCAGCCTCACTAAACTACCTGAAAATAGTTTCTTTCGCTTGAATTAGTGTAGGAAAGTAGTACAATTTGCCTAATAAACATAAAGTGGACTGTGTGCCTATGGGGTATTGCACTGGTTCGAGCTCGGTTTGTGATTCTAGTGCACAGTTTCTTGAAAAGATTTGACTGTAGCTGGTGCTATATTAATGCTACTACTACTCGTGTTGACCTGTAATAATTGCTTTTGTTTCTAGCAAAGAATATTGTTGTGAAAATTTTGGTTTCTCGACAGTTTTTCAAATTACAAACAAATTAAGTGTTGCCATCGTCAACAAAAGACTTTTGAAATAGCCATATGAGTGGCTCCTATCCTGCGCGTTGCGAAATAATCTGCTTCAAAGATAAGTTCTTCAGTATTCTATATTTAATGTTAGAAGAATGTTAATTTTATCAAGAGTACATAATAACTAAGAGTGTGACAAGCGTAAAGCTCTTAGATATTAGGCTCGGGACATCATCTGCACGATAACGGCTGACCCCCCTCCACAAATTAGACCCATCACTTCAAAGAATTTTGCACGCTATGTTTGTGTTCTAAAGCTCACAACACAACTACTCAGTTGGTTTAATGTGCGTCAGTTACGAGCTTTAACACGCAAACTTAAATTAAACTAAACGTTAACTTTTAAATTGATTATATCGACAAAAGTGCATAAGGGAGGGTCCATTTTTGGTCAATTTTTCGACCATCTCCGATTTCGCTCATTTTCACATATATTAATAATCTTTGAGTGGGATATTTTAACGAGTTTTCAAATTGAACTCGTATCTCATACGGTTGTTGAGTTATTTCACCTCAAAGTCGAGGTCCGCATGTGTTGAACATAGGAAACAGAAAAAGTGGTGACTTTATTTTTGCGCCAAAAAACTCTCGACGAACAGTTGTAATCCTGCATAATTTTATATTTATAATGTAGCTTAATCATAAACTGCGGTACGCTGAAAGTAGAATTTTGATTTAGACCCCTAAAATTTTTAAAAAATTTTTTATTTATCGAAAACATTGGAAAATCGTCAAAATTCATTGTTTTTTGCAGCTGAAAAGTGCGGTCTTCGGAAAGAATTGCAAATTACTCTAATTCAGAGGCCTAAATGAAAATTCTAACTCCAGGGTTCCGTAGTACTTGAATTGGCGGTTCCACTGATACCAATGGTTCCATTATATGTTTTCCAGTTTCCAGATTTTTTTGGCGCAAAAATGGGAATTTTTAGCAAAATTTTTAAAATTTCGGTGTTTTCGAAAACTTGGCTAAATTTCGACTTCAGTATGGTCCCAAACTGCCTATTTTCTATTCCAACTTATGTATTCATGTCTTCGGATCTATTTGCAGCACAAAACAACTCAAAATTTAAACTTGATATGCACGACATATGTGGCTAACTTAGGTGTGAAAATGAGCGAAATCCGTCACCTACAAATTTTTCATGATAGACCCCCCACCTTAAGCTGGCAAATGCAGAATCGGCTGTGATAACCTCCTCATTTCCACTGCTCAAAAAGCTTCGTCAGTTGACTAACCAAATGCGTTGAATTCAGGATAAGAACTGGCTTTACTCAAAAACGGATAAGCATGCTTATTTGTGATATCATCCGATACATACTGCTCATTCAAGCTAAATTCGTCTTAATCATCAGTCCACAATCGTCTCACATTTCATCTTAGAAATCAGTGTCTGTGTTCTAATTACAATAATAAGCACCAAAAACAAACTGCGTCTCTTTTATGTTGTTTACAAGATTGTGTTTATTGTAGCGGTGGGGCGCATGGTTTACGGCCAGCAGTTAGAAGATGTGGCTCTACCCTATGACATTTATGTTACTGGCCGCGTGTGTTCGAAACTCTGGGAATCAGTTTAGCTTCAAGGTAGCGGCATCGCAGGGTTTCTGATTGCCCACGATCGTGCCGGCAACACATACAATCTGGCTGGCAAACACTATTTAACTCCTGCCTTTCCGGCCGTTATGGTGAATCCAATCACTTTACAAGGACCTTGGCAACTTGGATGCCCCAGGGATCCGGAGAACTTTAAAAGTCCAGCCGTCTTAGCCATTCAAAGGACCAAGCTCACCCTCCTCCTGTATTGTCGCTGTTATTGTGATAAGGATGAAAAACTGCAGTTTATTGAGCCCAGAGCTTTCGACGAATTATAATGTAGAGATGAGACACCTGACTGACATCTTGCAGACTAATAAATGGTTTGTAGGCAACTCCGCTGGAGCATTGAGGCCACAGAATTCGTCTAATCACGTTATCATGCTTCTGATTTGTCTGAATAAAGATCACTTAAAAATACCCTGATTTGCGTGGTTGTAGCTGCTGTTATTTTGTCATCGTCATACAAGTTTTTCCGTATTTTTGCTGAAATTGTGGTGGTTGATGGTGATGAGTTCTGGTGATATGGTGCCCGTGTAAGCACCTGTCATTGTCGCACATTCATTCGAAGGGAGACTGAAGACGGATGTCAAAGCTCCTCTTTCTGATGAAGTAAGCGTTTATGATTTGTCGTTAAGCAGTTGCGCTAGCGACACCTATAGTATGAGGTAATTAATAAAGTGTTGAATGACAGTCTGCAATCAGGCTGCTCAGCGCCACCGTAGCAGGAAAAAATTATTTGCTAAAAAGAATGTGCGTTCGTAGTTTAGTGGCAGTTACAATGTACAAGCTCGCAACGTATTCAGCCTCACTAAACTACCTGAAAATCGTTTCTTTCGCTTGAATTAGTGTAAGGAAAGTAGTACAATTTGCCTAATAAACATAAAGTGGACTGTGTGCCTATGGGGTATTGCACTGGTTCGAGCTCTGTTTGTGATTCTAGTGCACAGTTTCTTGAAAAGATTTGACTGTAGCTGGTGCTATATTAATGCTACTACTACTCGTGTTGACCTGTAACAATTGCTTTTGTTTCTAGCAAAGAATATTGTTGTGAAAATTTTGGTTTCTCGACAGTTTTTCAAATTACAAACAAATTAAGTGTTGCCATCGTCAACAAAAGACTTTTGAAATAGCCTATGTTGCCTTCAGTTCTGGAATGTTAGACATTTAACAGCATAACATAGGTTTAATTAGCAACGTGTACAATCAATACGTTTCTCCTTTATATATAGGATTCAATCTCTCTTCTTAGCTCTTTTTCAAAGTAAGATAAATATTTATTATTAGCCATTATACAATCTCCGGCCCCAAAACGGTGGAGCCGCCAAAAGTAACTTTCTTTTGCTTTTTGACTTGCAACATTGGAACATCTTTCTTGGTTTGTACAGGAATAAGGTTAGGAACAGTAGCTGGTTTTAATCTCTCAATACTCACGGCATCGGGCTTGCCGTTAAGTTCCAAAATGAAAGTTTTAGGGTTGCGTTCAATAACTCGATAGGGTCCGCTATAAGGAGCCTCCAGAGGGCGCCTCACCCGATCGACACGGACCCAAACGTGGCTACAGTCCCGTAGACCAGTTAAACGGACAGGGTTTGGATGGAAGGTCGGGGTTTCGGTCCAACTCTTGAATTGCAATTCCTTTATATGCCGTGACAACTTGTTCACAAAATCGGTGTTGAAGGTTTGTTGACTAGAGGAAATAAGGCTTGCGGGTATGTGTGCCACAGTCCCGGTAACCATCTGGAATGGGCTTAGTCCAGTAACTGACGAAGGAGTGATGCGGTAGGCGAAAAGGACGACTGGCAACGCTCGGATCCAGTCCTCTCCTTTCGCCTTAAGGGATGCTTTTAAAGTCCTGTGGAAACGTTCAATTTTCCCATTCGCACTGGGGTGGTAAGAAGCAGTGCGAATCCGGAAGAACCCTACCAACTTGGAGAGTTCACGGAATAATTCCGACTCGAATTGTTTTCCCCGATCTGTAGTCACAGACAGGGGCACACCAAAGCGTTGCATCCATGCTCGCATGAAGGAAAGGGCTATAGCTTCCGCCGTTGTGGATGCAATCGGATCAACTTCAACCCATCCAGTTTCGCGGTCAATATAAGTGACAAGATATCGTTCCCCACTGTGAGCTGGTTTGAGAGGTCCAACTATGTCGAGATGGATGTTCTCAAACCGTTCACCGACTGGGAAACTTTGGGGTTCCGTTTTTTGGATACCTCGTTATCTTGGATCTTTGACATTCTTGGCACTCGCGACAGAGTTGTTTAATATCTTTTCTTGCATTATTCCATATAAATCGAGACAGAATCAGACGTGTGCTGGCTTTAACACCAGGATGTCCCAAATCGTGGAGATTTTTGAAAACAGTGAATCTGTGAGATATGGGAACTATAGGTCTGGGATATGGTGTTGAAACATCGCAAAGGAGGAGGGAATTATCAGCTAAACGGTAGTGCTTCCGGATGAAACTACCCTCGAATTCTTCTTTGGCAGCAACAGCTTGTGCTTTAGCCAAGGTCGAGAGATCAAATGGATCGACAGACACGCTAAGTACAAGACGTGACAGAGCATCTGCTACCACGTTTTCTCTTCCGGGAATGTAACGAATGTCATCGATGAACTCGGATAAGTACGATAGCTGACGATGTTGTTTGGGATTTTCGCTTGATTTCTTTTCGTAAGCTTTCGCCAAGGGTTTGTGATCTGTATAGGCTACAACGTGGCGCCCTTCTAGCATTGCTTGGAACTTCTTAGTTGAATCATACAATGCATACAGCTCTCTATCGAAGGTCGACCACTTTTGCTGAGCTTCGGAGAACTGGCGGGAGTAAAATGATAGAGGTACGGAAAGTCCATTCCTGAGTACGTGAAGCGACGCGCCATATGCCTTGGAAGCAGCATCAGTCGTTAGTATGTAATTTGTGTCCTCTGGACAGGGATAGTAAAGCATTACACAGTTTGCCAAAGCATTTTTGAGGGCGGAGAAAGAATTCTCGTGGTCCTCATTCCAAATCCACTGAGGTGTAGTGCCTCCTTTAGGTTGGCTTGTCCGAAGAATTTCATGAAGTGGTGCAGCTATGGCCGCAAATTTAGGAATGTGTTGCCGGTAGAATCCAAACATCCCAATGAGGCGTCTCAGGTCAGCATAACTCCGTGGTGAGGGCATTTGGAGTAGTACTTCAATCTTATCTTTCTTTGGAAGAATCCCAGCTGGCGAAATGCGATATCCCAAGAAATCGGTTTCTGTGGTAAAGAACTCGCATTTGTCGAAATTTGCTTTGACACCATATTGTTGGAACCTGTCGAATAGGAGCTCTAGGTGTTTAATGTGATCATCTTTATTCTTTGATGCTATGAGGACGTCGTCGACGTAGCCAAAAGCGAAGTCCAAGCCGGATAACACCTGGTCTATGAACCTCTGAAAGGTGCAACCAGAGTTGCGAAGACCAAACGGCATTCGGACAAACTCGAAGGACCCAAATGGAGTCGTTATAGCGGTTTTGCAAATGTCCTCATTTGCAACTGGGATTTGATGATAGGCCTTTACTAGGTCCATTCGAGAAAATATTGTGCATCCTTTCATCTTGGAAGCAAAACTGAGAATATGCGGTAGAGGATATCGATCTGGAACGGTTTGACGATTCAAGGCTCGATAATCCCCACAGGGTCGCCAATCACCAGGATTCTTTTTAGGGACCATATGAAGAGGACTTGCCCACTCACTTGCAGACCGACGGATGATTCCATCTTTTAGCATGGACTCGAAGAATGTTTTTGCAACCTTTAGTTTTTCTGGATGAAGCTGGCGCGGTTTAGACACCACAGGAGAACCTTTTGTGATAATTCTGTGAACTATGGTGTGTTTCGAGGTTTCTTCGGAAGAAAAATTCAGAGGGCTAAAGATGTCTTTGAACTTGGAGCATAACGAGGAAATCTCGAAATCTTTTACCTTGTCGAAGTCAAAAACAGCGCTAGAGTATGCGGTTATTTTTGACTTCGACAAAGCTACGTTTAGCTTTGTGCTGTGATCACTGAGCTGACCGCTTTTGCAATCGATAAGGAGACCTTGTCGGGACAAAAAGTCCATGCCGAGAACATTATGTTCTACATCGGCCACGATGAAAGTGTGGTGAAAACTGCGGCGTATTGGTCGAATAGATAGGGAGCACGAAACTTTGCCGTGAACAACAATTGGGCCACCAGAAACGGTTTTTAGTGTACATTCTGTGGGCTCTAGTAGATTTGTAGGAGCTGATCGTTTCGTTAAAAGCGAAACGTCTGCACCAGTGTCAATAAGCAGTTTGATGGTTTTATTGTCTATTGTTGCGGAAACATGCAACAGTTCACTGCAGCGTACCGCGTTTACTGCAGTGATTGGGAGTTTTCCTGAATGCGGCTCGGGGAAGGCCCGCGGGACGAAGGGTCCAACGATTGAGGCTTTTGTCCAGGCCACTTGCACCAGGGTTTGCATCTTTTGGCAGCCGATCCGTAGTAGATATGAAAACGACAAATTTTCGGTTTCTGACCTACTGAAAACGGATAGATGGCATTTTCTCCATCACGTGGTTTTTCGTAGTTGCGCGGTTTTGGGCTTCTGCTTGTGTGGGAAACTGCTGAAACAGATGGCTTCTCAACCATTTGTGTTATAGTATCTGCTAAAGATGCAAAATCGTCTCCTTTCAAATGCATGTGCCCTGCCAGTGCGGCTCGCGCCGAGACAGGCATCGCATTTAAAAGTTTGTGTTTCAGGAGGTCATCATCAGCTTGCAAACCAATTTCAGAAAGTTTTCTGCTTAGACGTCGGAAAAAGAAACTTGGCTTCTCACCTTGAAGTGAAACCTCACCCAATGCCTCTTCAATCAGTTCAGTTTTAGTTTTAGTGTATAATTTCAGAATTACCGCCTTTACTTCTTCGTAGTTGGTACCCATGTCAGTTGGTAAGTTCAGTGCCACGTCTTCGGGTAGAGCAGCCAACACGTGGTGATACTTTGTGGAATCGGACGTTATCTGCGCCAAAACGAACTGACTTTCTATCTGCCGAAACCAAATGCTTGGGTTTTGACGATAAAACGGGGGTGGTTTGACGGAAACGCGAGCGACCATAGCGTGTCCGTCGGCGTCTTCCCGAAGAGCTTGACCATCCATGGGTGGGCCAGGATTTGACTCTACGTCTCCTGACACCAGTAGGAGGATGCGGAAAAAGGTAGCTTGACGGTAGGAAGTTGGGTGCCAGTGTAGATGAAAAACTGAACAGGGATACTTTGAGGAGAACTTGGAACGGACGAAATATTCTTGTAATGGATTTTGTGACAGCAAAAGACTTGCGGCCAGAAAACCACCTTGGAACCAGGGTGCAGTAGTTACATGGCATAGAGAAACATGGTAAAAATTGTCAGTAGTTATGAATCCACGCTGATCCATACCCATAAACAAAGAAAGTTTAGAGAAAATTATAAGAATTGTCCAAAAGGTTGCCATCTTGGTCGAAGTCAAGGGGCCACCAAATTTATGTTGCCTTCAGTTCTGGAATGTTAGACATTTAACAGCATAACATAGGTTTAATTAGCAACGTGTACAATCAATACGTTTCTCCTTTATATATAGGATTCAATCTCTCTTCTTAGCTCTTTTTCAAAGTAAGATAAATATTTATTATTAGCCATTATAAGCCATATGAGTGGCTCCTATCCTGCGCGTTGCGAAATAATCTGCTTCAAAGATAAGTTCTTCAGTATTCTATATTTAATGTTAGAAGAATGTTAATTTTATCAAGAGTACATAATAACTAAGAGTGTGACAAGCGTAAAGCTCTTAGATATTAGGCTCGGGACATCATCTGCACGATAACGGCTGACCCCCCTCCACAAATTAGACCCATCACTTCAAAGAATTTTGCACGCTATGTTTGTGTTCTAAAGCTCACAACACAACTACTCAGTTGGTTTAATGTGCGTCAGTTACGAGCTTTAACACGCAAACTTAAATTAAACTAAACGTTAACTTTTAAATTGATTATATCGACAAAAGTGCATAAGGGAGGGTCCATTTTTGGTCAATTTTTCGACCATCTCCGATTTCGCTCATTTTCACATATATTAATAATCTTTGAGTGGGATATTTTAACGAGTTTTCAAATTGAACTCGTATCTCATACGGTTGTTGAGTTATTTCACCTCAAAGTCGAGGTCCGCATGTGTTGAACATAGGAAACAGAAAAAGTGGTGACTTTATTTTTGCGCCAAAAAACTCTCGACGAACAGTTGTAATCCTGCATAATTTTATATTTATAATGTAGCTTAATCATAAACTGCGGTACGCTGAAAGTAGAATTTTGATTTAGACCCCTAAAATTTTTAAAAAATTTTTTATTTATCGAAAACATTGGAAAATCGTCAAAATTCATTGTTTTTTGCAGCTGAAAAGTGCGGTCTTCGGAAAGAATTGCAAATTACTCTAATTCAGAGGCCTAAATGAAAATTCTAACTCCAGGGTTGCGTAGTACTTGAATTGGCGGTTCCACTGATACCAATGGTTCCATTATATGTTTTCCAGTTTCCAGATTTTTTTGGCGCAAAAATGGGATATTTTAGCAAAATTTTTAAAATTTCGGTGTTTTCGAAAACTTGGCTAAATTTCGACTTCAGTATGGTCCCAAACTGCCTATTTTCTATTCCAACTTATGTATTCATGTCTTCGGATCTATTTGCAGCACAAAACAACTCAAAATTTAAACTTGATATGCACGACATATGTGGCTAACTTATGTGTGAAAATGAGCGAAATCCGTCACCTACAAATTTTTCATGATAGACCCCCCACCTTAAGCTGGCAAATGCAGAATCGGCTGTGATAACCTCCTCATTTCCACTGCTCAAAAAGCTTCGTCAGTTGACTAACCAAATGCGTTGAATTCAGGATAAGAACTGGCTTTACTCAAAAACGGATAAGCATGCTTATTTGTGATATCATCCGATACATACTGCTCATTCAAGCTAAATTCGTCTTAATCATCAGTCCACAATCGTCTCACATTTCATCTTCGAAATCAGTGTCTGTGTTCTAATTACAATAATATGCACCAAAAACAAACTGCGTCTCCTTAATGTTGTTTACAAGATTGTGTTTATTGTAGCGGTGGGGCGCATGGTTTACGGCCAGCAGTTAGAAGATGTGGCTCTACCCTATGACATTTATGTTACTGGCCGCGTGTGTTCGAAACTCTGGGAATCAGTTTGGCTGCAAGGTAGCGGCATCGCAGGGTTTCTGATTGCCCACGATTGTGCCGGCAACACATACAATCTGGCCGGCAAACACTATTTAACTCCTGCCTTTCCGGCCGTTATGGTGAATCCAATCACTTTACAAGGACCTTGGCAACTTGGATGCCCCAGGGATCCGGAGAACTTTAAAAGTCCAGCCGTCTTAGCCATTCAAAGGACCAAGCTCACCCTCCTCCTGTATTGTCGCTGTTATTGTGATAAGGATGAAAAACTGCAGTTTATTGAGCCCAGAGCTTTCGACGAATTATAATGTAGAGATGAGACACCTGACTGACATCTTGCAGACTAATAAATGGTTTGTAGGCAACTCCGCTGGAGCATTGAGGCCACAGAATTCGTCTAATCACGTTATCATGCTTCTGATTTGTCTGAATAAAGATCACTTAAAAATACCCTGATTTGCGTGGTTGTAGCTGCTGTTATTTTGTCATCGTCATACAAGTTCTTCCGTATTTTTGCTGAAATTGTGCTGGTTGATGGTGATGAGTTCTGGTGATATGGTACCCGTGTAAGCACCTGTCGTTGTCGCACATTCAATCGAAGGGAGACTGAAGACGGATGTCAACGCTCCTCTTTCTGATGAAGTAAGCGTTTATGATTTGTCGTTAAGCAGTTGCGCTAGCGACACCTATAGTATGAGGTAATTAATAAAGAGTTGAATGACAGTCTGCAATCAGGCTGCTCAGCGCCACCGTAGCAGGAAAAAATTATTTGCTTTAAAGAATGTGCGTTCGTAGTTTAGTGGCAGTTACAATGTACAAGCTCGCAACGTATTCAGCCTCACTAAACTACCTGAAAATCGTTTCTTTCGCTTGAATTAGTGTAGGAAAGTAGTACAATTTGCCTAATAAACATAAACTGGACTGTGTGCCTCTGGGGTATTGCACAGATTCGAGTTAGGTTTGTGATTTCAGTGCTCAGTTTCTTGTAAAGCTTTGACTGTAGCTGATGCTATATTGCTGCTACTACTACTCATGTTCAGCTATAATAATTGCTTTTGTTTCTAGCAAAGAATATTGTTGTGAAAATTTTGGTTTTTCGACAGTTTTTCAAATTACAAACAAATTAAATGTTGCCATCGTCAACAAAAGACTTTTGAAATAGCCATATGAGTGGATCCTATCCTGCACGTTGCTAAATAATCTGCTTCAAAGATGACTTCTTTAGTATTCTATATTTAATGTTAGAAGAATGTTAATTTTATCAAGAGTACATAATAACTAAGAATGTGACAAGCGTAAAGCTCGATAACGGCTGACTTCCCCCCCACGAATTAGACCCATCAGTTCAAAGAATTTTGCACGCTATGTCTGTGTTCTAAAGCTCAAAAACACAACTACTCAGTTGGTTTAATGTGCGCCAGTTGCGAGCTTTAACACGCAAACTTAAATTAAACTAAACTAAATTAAACTAAACGTAAACCTGTTGCTTTTAAATTGATTATATCGACAAAAGTGCATAAGGGGCTGGTCCATTTTTGGTCAATTTTTCGACCATCTCTGATTTCGCTCATTTTCACATATATTAATGATTTTTGAGTGGGATATTTTAACGAGTTTTCAAATTAAACTCGTATCTCTTACGGCTGTTGAGTTATTTCACCTCAATGTCGAGGTCCGCATGTGTTGAACATAGGAAACAGAAAAAGTGGAGATTTTATTTTTGCGCCAAAAAACTCTCGACGAACTGTTGTAATCCTGCATAATTTTATATTTATAATGTAGCTATAATCATAAACTGCGGTACGCACAAAGTGGAATTTTGATCTAGGCCCCTATAATTTTTAAAAAATTTTTTATTTATCGATAACATTGGAAAATCGTCAAAATTCAACGTTTTTTGCAGCTGAAAAGTGGGGTCTTCGGAAAGAATTGCAAAGTACTCTAATTCAGAGGCCCAAATAAAAATTCTAACTCCAGGGTTCCGTAGTACTTGATTTGGCGGTTCCGCTGATACCAATGGTTCCATTATATGTTTTTTCAGTTTCGAGATTTTTTTGGTGCAAAAATGGGAATTTTTAGCAAAATTTTTAAAATTTCAGTTTTTTCGAAAACTTGGCTAAATTTCGACAACAGTATGGTCCTAAACTGCCTATTTTCCATTCCAACTTGTGTATTCATGTCTTCGGATCTATTTGCAGGATGAATTATGCTGATAGCTGCGTCCAGTACTTCTCAGCGTGCCAAACGGGACCCTCGAACCCCGAATTTCACAAAACAGCTATTTTGAAAATTTTACAAAATATGGCATATTATGCATCAATCGAAAGTTCTCATTGCAGGGATGAATTCTTCTCATAGAACTATGGGCCAGAAATGCTTCTATTTTAAGTTAACCGCTGTTAAATGTTTCATTACATCAGGAGGAACAAGGGCCTTGTTTCTCCGAGAAATACTTTAGAGAAGCTTCCGCTCAAGCCCATCCGGCTGGAAACTGTACGAAAACGCTTTTCTTCATAGTTTTTAAAGGTGTATAAGAAAATAAGCTAAAAGAATAGAGTTGATTTGCGAAAATTTACCTCCGTTGGCTGCAGCACCCTTCTGCTCGCTCATATTCAAATTGCACACAGTTGATGGCTCGTAACTTACGGAGAACTGAACAAAAAACTCAAAATTTAAACTTGATATGCACGACATATGTGGCTAACTTATGTGTGAAAACGAGCGAAATCCGTCGCCTAAAAATTTTTCATGATGGACCCCCCCCTTAAGCTGGCAAATACAGAATCGGCTGTGATAAGCTCCTTATTTCCACTGCTCAAAAAGCTTTGTCAGCTGACTAGCCAAATGCGTTGAATTCAGGATAAGAACTGGCTTCACTCGAAAACGGATAAACATGCTTATTTCTGATATCGTCCGATACATACAGCTCATTTAAGCTAAATTCGTCTTAATCATCAGTCCACAATCGTCTCACATTTCATCTTCGAAATCAGTGTCTGTGTTCTAATTACAATAATATGCACCAAAAACAAACTGCGTCTCCTTAATGTTGTTTACAAGATTGTGTTTATTGTAGCGGTGGGGCGCATGGTTTACGGCCAGCAGTTAGAAGATGTGGCTCTACCCTATGACATTTATGTTACTGGCCGCGTGTGTTCGAAACTCTGGGAATCAGTTTGGCTTCACAGTAGCGGCATCGCAGGGTTTCTGATTGCCCACGATCGTGCCGGCAACACATACAATCTGGCCGGCAAAAACTATTTAACTCTTGCCTTTCCGGCCGTTATGGTGAATCCAATCACTTTACAAGAACCTTGGCAAATTGGTTGCCCCAGGGATCCGGAGAACTTTAAAAGTCCAGCCGTCTTAGCCATTCAAAGGACCAAGCTCACCCTCCCCCTGTATTGTCGCTGTTATTGCGATAAGGATGAAAAACTGCAGTTTATTGAGCCCAGAGCTTTTCGACGAATTATAATATAGAGATGAGACACCTGACTGACATCTTGCAGACTAATAAATGGTTTGTAGGCAACTCCGCGGAGCATTGAGGCCACAGCATTCGTTTAATCACGTTATCATGCTTCTGATTTGTCTGAATAAAAATCACTTAAAAAACCCTGATTTGCGTGGTTGTAGCTGCGGTTATTTTGTCATCGACATACAAATTCTTCCGTATTTTTGCTGAAATTGTGCTGGTTGATGGTGATGAGTTCTGGTGATATGTACCTGTGTAAGCACCTGTCGATGTCGCACGTTCAATCGAAGGGAGACTGAAGACGGATGTCAACGCTCCTCTTTCTGATGAAGTAAGCGTTTATGAATTGTCTTTAAGCAGTTGCGCTAGCGACACCTATAGTATGAGGTAATTAATAAAGAGTTGAATGACAGTCTGCAATCAGGCTGCTCAGCGCCACCGTAGCAGAAAAAATTATTTGCTTTAAAGAATGTGCGTTCGTAGTTTAGTGGCAGTTACAATGTACAAGCTCGCAACGTATTCAGCCTCACTAAACTACCTGAAACTCGTTTCTTTCGCTTGAATTAGTGTAGGAAAGTAGTACAATTTGCCTAATAAACAAGTGGACTGTGTGCCTCTGGGGTATTGCAATGGTTCGAGCTCGGTTTGTGATTTTAGTGCACAGTTTCTTGAAAAGATTTGACTGTAGCTGGTGCTATATTGATGCTACTACTACTCATGTTGACCTGTAATAATTGCTTTTGTTTCTAGCAAAGAATATTGTTGTGAAAATTTTGGTTTTTCGACAGTTTTTCAAATTACAAACAAATTAAATGTTGCCATCGTCAACAAAAGACTTTTGAAATAGCCATATGAGTGGATCCTATCCTGCACGTTGCTAAATAATCTGCTTCAAAGATGACTTCTTTAGTATTCTATATTTAATGTTAGAAGAATGTTAATTTTATCAAGAGTACATAATAACTAAGAGTGTGACAAGCGTAAAGCTCTTAGATATTAGGCTTGGGACATCATCTGCAACGATAACGGCTGACTCCCCCCCACAAATTAGACCCATCACTTCAAAGAATTTTGCACGCTATGTTTGTGTTCTAAAGCTCAAAAACACAACTACTCAGTTGGTTCAATATGCGTCTGTTGCGAGCTTTAACACGCAAACTTAAATTAAACTAAACGTTAATATTTCTTTTAAATTGATTATATCGACAAAAGTGCATAAGGGGCTGTCCATTTTTGGTCAATTTTTCGACCATCTCCGATTTCGCTCATTTTCACATATATTAATGATTTTTGAGTGGGATATTTTAACGAGTTTTCAAATTAAACTCGTATCTCATACGGTTGTTGAGTTATTTCACCTCAATGTCGAGGTCCGCATGTGTTGAACATAGGAAACAGAAAAAGTGGTGATTTTATTTTTGCGCCAAAAAACTCTCGACGAACAGTTGTAATCCTGCATAATTTTATATTTATAATGTAGCTTAATCATAAACTGCGGTACGCACAAAGTGGAATTTTGATTTAGACCCCTAAAATTTTTAAAAAATTTTTTATTTATCGAAAACATTGGAAAATCGTCAAAATTCAACGTTTTTTGCAGCTGAAAAGTGGGGTCTTCGGAAAGAATTGCAAAGTACTCTAATTCAGAGGCCCAAATGAAAATTCTAACTCCAGGGTTCCGTAGTACTTGATTTGGCGGTTCCGCTGATACCAATGGTTCCATTATATGTTTTCCAGTTTCCAGATTTTTTTGGTGCAAAAATGGGAATATTTTAGCAAAATTTTTAAAATTTCAGTGTTTTCGAAAACTTGGCTAAATTTCGACATCAGTATGGTCCCAAACTGCCTATTTTCTATTCCAACTTATGTATTCATGTCTTCGGATCTATTTGCAGCACCCCCCCTATTAACACTTCCTTTCCCAACTTTAAAACAAAAGTAATCCCTCACACTATTACTTCGAGAACTACAAAACAACTCAAAATTTAAACTTGATATGCACGACATATGTGGCTAACTTATGTGTGAAAATGAGCGAAATCCGTCACCTACAAATTTTTCATGATAGACCCCCCACCTTAAGCTGGCAAATGCAGAATCGGCTGTGATAGCCTCCTCATTTCCACTGCTCAAAAAGCTTCGTCAGTTGACTAACCAAATGCGTTGAATTCAGGATAAGAACTGGCTTTACTCAAAAACGGATAAGCATGCTTATTTGTGATATCATCCGATACATACTGCTCATTCAAGCTAAATTCGTCTTAATCATCAGTCCACAATCGTCTCACATTTCATCTTAGAAATCAGTGTCTGTGTTCTAATTACAATAATAAGCACCAAAAACAAACTGCGTCTCTTTTATGTTGTTTACAAGATTGTGTTTATTGTAGCGGTGGGGCGCATGGTTTACGGCCAGCAGTTAGAAGATGTGGCTCTACCCTATGACATTTATGTTACTGGCCGCGTGTGTTCGAAACTCTGGGAATCAGTTTAGCTTCAAGGTAGCGGCATCGCAGGGTTTCTGATTGCCCACGATCGTGCCGGCAACACATACAATCTGGCTGGCAAACACTATTTAACTCCTGCCTTTCCGGCCGTTATGGTGAATCCAATCACTTTACAAGGACCTTGGCAACTTGGATGCCCCAGGGATCCGGAGAACTTTAAAAGTCCAGCCGTCTTAGCCATTCAAAGGACCAAGCTCACCCTCCTCCTGTATTGTCGCTGTTATTGTGATAAGGATGAAAAACTGCAGTTTATTGAGCCCAGAGCTTTCGACGAATTATAATGTAGAGATGAGACACCTGACTGACATCTTGCAGACTAATAAATGGTTTGTAGGCAACTCCGCTGGAGCATTGAGGCCACAGAATTCGTCTAATCACGTTATCATGCTTCTGATTTGTCTGAATAAAGATCACTTAAAAATACCCTGATTTGCGTGGTTGTAGCTGCTGTTATTTTGTCATCGTCATACAAGTTTTTCCGTATTTTTGCTGAAATTGTGGTGGTTGATGGTGATGAGTTCTGGTGATATGGTGCCCGTGTAAGCACCTGTCATTGTCGCACATTCATTCGAAGGGAGACTGAAGACGGATGTCAAAGCTCCTCTTTCTGATGAAGTAAGCGTTTATGATTTGTCGTTAAGCAGTTGCGCTAGCGACACCTATAGTATGAGGTAATTAATAAAGTGTTGAATGACAGTCTGCAATCAGGCTGCTCAGCGCCACCGTAGCAGGAAAAAATTATTTGCTAAAAAGAATGTGCGTTCGTAGTTTAGTGGCAGTTACAATGTACAAGCTCGCAACGTATTCAGCCTCACTAAACTACCTGAAAATCGTTTCTTTCGCTTGAATTAGTGTAGGAAAGTAGTACAATTTGCCTAATAAACATAAAGTGGACTGTGTGCCTATGGGGTATTGCACTGGTTCGAGCTCGGTTTGTGATTCTAGTGCACAGTTTCTTGAAAAGATTTGACTGTAGCTGGTGCTATATTAATGCTACTACTACTCGTGTTGACCTGTAATAATTGCTTTTGTTTCTAGCAAAGAATATTGTTGTGAAAATTTTGGTTTCTCGACAGTTTTTCAAATTACAAACAAATTAAGTGTTGCCATCGTCAACAAAAGACTTTTGAAATAGCCATATGAGTGGCTCCTATCCTGCGCGTTGCGAAATAATCTGCTTCAAAGATAAGTTCTTCAGTATTCTATATTTAATGTTAGAAGAATGTTAATTTTATCAAGAGTACATAATAACTAAGAGTGTGACAAGCGTAAAGCTCTTAGATATTAGGCTCGGGACATCATCTGCACGATAACGGCTGACCCCCCTCCACAAATTAGACCCATCACTTCAAAGAATTTTGCACGCTATGTTTGTGTTCTAAAGCTCACAACACAACTACTCAGTTGGTTTAATGTGCGTCAGTTACGAGCTTTAACACGCAAACTTAAATTAAACTAAACGTTAACTTTTAAATTGATTATATCGACAAAAGTGCATAAGGGAGGGTCCATTTTTGGTCAATTTTTCGACCATCTCCGATTTCGCTCATTTTCACATATATTAATAATCTTTGAGTGGGATATTTTAACGAGTTTTCAAATTGAACTCGTATCTCATACGGTTGTTGAGTTATTTCACCTCAAAGTCGAGGTCCGCATGTGTTGAACATAGGAAACAGAAAAAGTGGTGACTTTATTTTTGCGCCAAAAAACTCTCGACGAACAGTTGTAATCCTGCATAATTTTATATTTATAATGTAGCTTAATCATAAACTGCGGTACGCTGAAAGTAGAATTTTGATTTAGACCCCTAAAATTTTTAAAAAATTTTTTATTTATCGAAAACATTGGAAAATCGTCAAAATTCATTGTTTTTTGCAGCTGAAAAGTGCGGTCTTCGGAAAGAATTGCAAATTACTCTAATTCAGAGGCCTAAATGAAAATTCTAACTCCAGGGTTCCGTAGTACTTGAATTGGCGGTTCCACTGATACCAATGGTTCCATTATATGTTTTCCAGTTTCCAGATTTTTTTGGCGCAAAAATGGGAATTTTTAGCAAAATTTTTAAAATTTCGGTGTTTTCGAAAACTTGGCTAAATTTCGACTTCAGTATGGTCCCAAACTGCCTATTTTCTATTCCAACTTATGTATTCATGTCTTCGGATCTATTTGCAGCACAAAACAACTCAAAATTTAAACTTGATATGCACGACATATGTGGCTAACTTATGTGTGAAAATGAGCGAAATCCGTCACCTACAAATTTTTCATGATAGACCCCCCACCTTAAGCTGGCAAATGCAGAATCGGCTGTGATAACCTCCTCATTTCCACTGCTCAAAAAGCTTCGTCAGTTGACTAACCAAATGCGTTGAATTCAGGATAAGAACTGGCTTTACTCAAAAACGGATAAGCATGCTTATTTGTGATATCATCCGATACATACTGCTCATTCAAGCTAAATTCGTCTTAATCATCAGTCCACAATCGTCTCACATTTCATCTTAGAAATCAGTGTCTGTGTTCTAATTACAATAATAAGCACCAAAAACAAACTGCGTCTCTTTTATGTTGTTTACAAGATTGTGTTTATTGTAGCGGTGGGGCGCATGGTTTACGGCCAGCAGTTAGAAGATGTGGCTCTACCCTATGACATTTATGTTACTGGCCGCGTGTGTTCGAAACTCTGGGAATCAGTTTAGCTTCAAGGTAGCGGCATCGCAGGGTTTCTGATTGCCCACGATCGTGCCGGCAACACATACAATCTGGCTGGCAAACACTATTTAACTCCTGCCTTTCCGGCCGTTATGGTGAATCCAATCACTTTACAAGGACCTTGGCAAATTGGATGCCCCAGGGATCCGGAGAACTTTAAAAGTCCAGCCGTCTTAGCCATTCAAAGGACCAAGCTCACCCTCCCCCTGTATTGTCGCTGTTATTGTGATAAGGATGAAAAACTGCAGTTTATTGAGCCCAGAGCTTTCGACGAATTATAATGTAGAGATGAGACACCTGACTGACATCTTGCAGACTAATAAATGGTTTGTAGGCAACTCCGCTGGAGCATTGAGGCCACAGAATTCGTCTAATCACGTTATCATGCTTCTGATTTGTCTGAATAAAGATCACTTAAAAATACCCTGATTTGCGTGGTTGTAGCTGCTGTTATTTTGTCATCGTCATACAAGTTTTTCCGTATTTTTGCTGAAATTGTGGTGGTTGATGGTGATGAGTTCTGGTGATATGGTGCCCGTGTAAGCACCTGTCATTGTCGCACATTCATTCGAAGGGAGACTGAAGACGGATGTCAAAGCTCCTCTTTCTGATGAAGTAAGCGTTTATGATTTGTCGTTAAGCAGTTGCGCTAGCGACACCTATAGTATGAGGTAATTAATAAAGTGTTGAATGACAGTCTGCAATCAGGCTGCTCAGCGCCACCGTAGCAGGAAAAAATTATTTGCTAAAAAGAATGTGCGTTCGTAGTTTAGTGGCAGTTACAATGTACAAGCTCGCAACGTATTCAGCCTCACTAAACTACCTGAAAATCGTTTCTTTCGCTTGAATTAGTGTAGGAAAGTAGTACAATTTGCCTAATAAACATAAAGTGGACTGTGTGCCTATGGGGTATTGCACTGGTTCGAGCTCGGTTTGTGATTCTAGTGCACAGTTTCTTGAAAAGATTTGACTGTAGCTGGTGCTATATTAATGCTACTACTACTCGTGTTGACCTGTAATAATTGCTTTTGTTTCTAGCAAAGAATATTGTTGTGAAAATTTTGGTTTCTCGACAGTTTTTCAAATTACAAACAAATTAAGTGTTGCCATCGTCAACAAAAGACTTTTGAAATAGCCATATGAGTGGCTCCTATCCTGCGCGTTGCGAAATAATCTGCTTCAAAGATAAGTTCTTCAGTATTCTATATTTAATGTTAGAAGAATGTTAATTTTATCAAGAGTACATAATAACTAAGAGTGTGACAAGCGTAAAGCTCTTAGATATTAGGCTCGGGACATCATCTGCACGATAACGGCTGACCCCCCTCCACAAATTAGACCCATCACTTCAAAGAATTTTGCACGCTATGTTTGTGTTCTAAAGCTCACAACACAACTACTCAGTTGGTTTAATGTGCGTCAGTTACGAGCTTTAACACGCAAACTTAAATTAAACTAAACGTTAACTTTTAAATTGATTATATCGACAAAAGTGCATAAGGGAGGGTCCATTTTTGGTCAATTTTTCGACCATCTCCGATTTCGCTCATTTTCACATATATTAATAATCTTTGAGTGGGATATTTTAACGAGTTTTCAAATTGAACTCGTATCTCATACGGTTGTTGAGTTATTTCACCTCAAAGTCGAGGTCCGCATGTGTTGAACATAGGAAACAGAAAAAGTGGTGACTTTATTTTTGCGCCAAAAAACTCTCGACGAACAGTTGTAATCCTGCATAATTTTATATTTATAATGTAGCTTAATCATAAACTGCGGTACGCTGAAAGTAGAATTTTGATTTAGACCCCTAAAATTTTTAAAAAATTTTTTATTTATCGAAAACATTGGAAAATCGTCAAAATTCATTGTTTTTTGCAGCTGAAAAGTGCGGTCTTCGGAAAGAATTGCAAATTACTCTAATTCAGAGGCCTAAATGAAAATTCTAACTCCAGGGTTGCGTAGTACTTGAATTGGCGGTTCCACTGATACCAATGGTTCCATTATATGTTTTCCAGTTTCCAGATTTTTTTGGCGCAAAAATGGGATATTTTAGCAAAATTTTTAAAATTTCGGTGTTTTCGAAAACTTGGCTAAATTTCGACTTCAGTATGGTCCCAAACTGCCTATTTTCTATTCCAACTTATGTATTCATGTCTTCGGATCTATTTGCAGCACAAAACAACTCAAAATTTAAACTTGATATGCACGACATATGTGGCTAACTTATGTGTGAAAATGAGCGAAATCCGTCACCTACAAATTTTTCATGATAGACCCCCCACCTTAAGCTGGCAAATGCAGAATCGGCTGTGATAACCTCCTCATTTCCACTGCTCAAAAAGCTTCGTCAGTTGACTAACCAAATGCGTTGAATTCAGGATAAGAACTGGCTTTACTCAAAAACGGATAAGCATGCTTATTTGTGATATCATCCGATACATACTGCTCATTCAAGCTAAATTCGTCTTAATCATCAGTCCACAATCGTCTCACATTTCATCTTAGAAATCAGTGTCTGTGTTCTAATTACAATAATAAGCACCAAAAACAAACTGCGTCTCTTTTATGTTGTTTACAAGATTGTGTTTATTGTAGCGGTGGGGCGCATGGTTTACGGCCAGCAGTTAGAAGATGTGGCTCTACCCTATGACATTTATGTTACTGGCCGCGTGTGTTCGAAACTCTGGGAATCAGTTTAGCTTCAAGGTAGCGGCATCGCAGGGTTTCTGATTGCCCACGATCGTGCCGGCAACACATACAATCTGGCTGGCAAACACTATTTAACTCCTGCCTTTCCGGCCGTTATGGTGAATCCAATCACTTTACAAGGACCTTGGCAACTTGGATGCCCCAGGGATCCGGAGAACTTTAAAAGTCCAGCCGTCTTAGCCATTCAAAGGACCAAGCTCACCCTCCTCCTGTATTGTCGCTGTTATTGTGATAAGGATGAAAAACTGCAGTTTATTGAGCCCAGAGCTTTCGACGAATTATAATGTAGAGATGAGACACCTGACTGACATCTTGCAGACTAATAAATGGTTTGTAGGCAACTCCGCTGGAGCATTGAGGCCACAGAATTCGTCTAATCACGTTATCATGCTTCTGATTTGTCTGAATAAAGATCACTTAAAAATACCCTGATTTGCGTGGTTGTAGCTGCTGTTATTTTGTCATCGTCATACAAGTTTTTCCGTATTTTTGCTGAAATTGTGGTGGTTGATGGTGATGAGTTCTGGTGATATGGTGCCCGTGTAAGCACCTGTCATTGTCGCACATTCATTCGAAGGGAGACTGAAGACGGATGTCAAAGCTCCTCTTTCTGATGAAGTAAGCGTTTATGATTTGTCGTTAAGCAGTTGCGCTAGCGACACCTATAGTATGAGGTAATTAATAAAGTGTTGAATGACAGTCTGCAATCAGGCTGCTCAGCGCCACCGTAGCAGGAAAAAATTATTTGCTAAAAAGAATGTGCGTTCGTAGTTTAGTGGCAGTTACAATGTACAAGCTCGCAACGTATTCAGCCTCACTAAACTACCTGAAAATAGTTTCTTTCGCTTGAATTAGTGTAGGAAAGTAGTACAATTTGCCTAATAAACATAAAGTGGACTGTGTGCCTATGGGGTATTGCACTGGTTCGAGCTCGGTTTGTGATTCTAGTGCACAGTTTCTTGAAAAGATTTGACTGTAGCTGGTGCTATATTAATGCTACTACTACTCGTGTTGACCTGTAATAATTGCTTTTGTTTCTAGCAAAGAATATTGTTGTGAAAATTTTGGTTTCTCGACAGTTTTTCAAATTACAAACAAATTAAGTGTTGCCATCGTCAACAAAAGACTTTTGAAATAGCCATATGAGTGGCTCCTATCCTGCGCGTTGCGAAATAATCTGCTTCAAAGATAAGTTCTTCAGTATTCTATATTTAATGTTAGAAGAATGTTAATTTTATCAAGAGTACATAATAACTAAGAGTGTGACAAGCGTAAAGCTCTTAGATATTAGGCTCGGGACATCATCTGCACGATAACGGCTGACCCCCTCCACAAATTAGACCCATCACTTCAAAGAATTTTGCACGCTATGTTTGTGTTCTAAAGCTCACAACACAACTACTCAGTTGGTTTAATGTGCGTCAGTTACGAGCTTTAACACGCAAACTTAAATTAAACTAAACGTTAACTTTTAAATTGATTATATCGACAAAAGTGCATAAGGGAGGGTCCATTTTTGGTCAATTTTTCGACCATCTCCGATTTCGCTCATTTTCACATATATTAATAATCTTTGAGTGGGATATTTTAACGAGTTTTCAAATTGAACTCGTATCTCATACGGTTGTTGAGTTATTTCACCTCAAAGTCGAGGTCCGCATGTGTTGAACATAGGAAACAGAAAAAGTGGTGACTTTATTTTTGCGCCAAAAACTCTCGACGAACAGTTGTAATCCTGCATAATTTTATATTTATAATGTAGCTTAATCATAAACTGCGGTACGCTGAAAGTAGAATTTTGATTTAGACCCCTAAAATTTTTAAAAAATTTTTTATTTATCGAAAACATTGGAAAATCGTCAAAATTCATTGTTTTTTGCAGCTGAAAAGTGCGGTCTTCGGAAAGAATTGCAAATTACTCTAATTCAGAGGCCTAAATGAAAATTCTAACTCCAGGGTTCCGTAGTACTTGAATTGGCGGTTCCACTGATACCAATGGTTCCATTATATGTTTTCCAGTTTCCAGATTTTTTTGGCGCAAAAATGGGAATTTTTAGCAAAATTTTTAAAATTTCGGTGTTTTCGAAAACTTGGCTAAATTTCGACTTCAGTATGGTCCCAAACTGCCTATTTTCTATTCCAACTTATGTATTCATGTCTTCGGATCTATTTGCAGCACAAAACAACTCAAAATTTAAACTTGATATGCACGACATATGTGGCTAACTTAGGTGTGAAAATGAGCGAAATCCGTCACCTACAAATTTTTCATGATAGACCCCCCACCTTAAGCTGGCAAATGCAGAATCGGCTGTGATAACCTCCTCATTTCCACTGCTCAAAAAGCTTCGTCAGTTGACTAACCAAATGCGTTGAATTCAGGATAAGAACTGGCTTTACTCAAAAACGGATAAGCATGCTTATTTGTGATATCATCCGATACATACTGCTCATTCAAGCTAAATTCGTCTTAATCATCAGTCCACAATCGTCTCACATTTCATCTTAGAAATCAGTGTCTGTGTTCTAATTACAATAATAAGCACCAAAAACAAACTGCGTCTCTTTTATGTTGTTTACAAGATTGTGTTTATTGTAGCGGTGGGGCGCATGGTTTACGGCCAGCAGTTAGAAGATGTGGCTCTACCCTATGACATTTATGTTACTGGCCGCGTGTGTTCGAAACTCTGGGAATCAGTTTAGCTTCAAGGTAGCGGCATCGCAGGGTTTCTGATTGCCCACGATCGTGCCGGCAACACATACAATCTGGCTGGCAAACACTATTTAACTCCTGCCTTTCCGGCCGTTATGGTGAATCCAATCACTTTACAAGGACCTTGGCAACTTGGATGCCCCAGGGATCCGGAGAACTTTAAAAGTCCAGCCGTCTTAGCCATTCAAAGGACCAAGCTCACCCTCCTCCTGTATTGTCGCTGTTATTGTGATAAGGATGAAAAACTGCAGTTTATTGAGCCCAGAGCTTTCGACGAATTATAATGTAGAGATGAGACACCTGACTGACATCTTGCAGACTAATAAATGGTTTGTAGGCAACTCCGCTGGAGCATTGAGGCCACAGAATTCGTCTAATCACGTTATCATGCTTCTGATTTGTCTGAATAAAGATCACTTAAAAATACCCTGATTTGCGTGGTTGTAGCTGCTGTTATTTTGTCATCGTCATACAAGTTTTTCCGTATTTTTGCTGAAATTGTGGTGGTTGATGGTGATGAGTTCTGGTGATATGGTGCCCGTGTAAGCACCTGTCATTGTCGCACATTCATTCGAAGGGAGACTGAAGACGGATGTCAAAGCTCCTCTTTCTGATGAAGTAAGCGTTTATGATTTGTCGTTAAGCAGTTGCGCTAGCGACACCTATAGTATGAGGTAATTAATAAAGTGTTGAATGACAGTCTGCAATCAGGCTGCTCAGCGCCACCGTAGCAGGAAAAAATTATTTGCTAAAAAGAATGTGCGTTCGTAGTTTAGTGGCAGTTACAATGTACAAGCTCGCAACGTATTCAGCCTCACTAAACTACCTGAAAATCGTTTCTTTCGCTTGAATTAGTGTAAGGAAAGTAGTACAATTTGCCTAATAAACATAAAGTGGACTGTGTGCCTATGGGGTATTGCACTGGTTCGAGCTCGGTTTGTGATTCTAGTGCACAGTTTCTTGAAAAGATTTGACTGTAGCTGGTGCTATATTAATGCTACTACTACTCGTGTTGACCTGTAACAATTGCTTTTGTTTCTAGCAAAGAATATTGTTGTGAAAATTTTGGTTTCTCGACAGTTTTTCAAATTACAAACAAATTAAGTGTTGCCATCGTCAACAAAAGACTTTTGAAATAGCCTATGTTGCCTTCAGTTCTGGAATGTTAGACATTTAACAGCATAACATAGGTTTAATTAGCAACGTGTACAATCAATACGTTTCTCCTTTATATATAGGATTCAATCTCTCTTCTTAGCTCTTTTTCAAAGTAAGATAAATATTTATTATTAGCCATTATACAATCTCCGGCCCCAAAACGGTGGAGCCGCCAAAAGTAACTTTCTTTTGCTTTTGACTTGCAACATTGGAACATCTTTCTTGGTTTGTACACCAATAAGGTTAGGAACAGTAGCTGGTTTTAATCTCTCAATACTCACGGCATCGGGCTTGCCGTTAAGTTCCAAAATGAAAGTTTTAGGGTTGCGTTCAATAACTCGATAGGGTCCGCTATAAGGAGCTCCAGAGGGCGCCTCACCCGATCGACACGGACCCAAACGTGGCTACAGTCCCGTAGACCAGTTAAACGGACAGGGTTTGGATGGAAGGTCGGGGTTTCGGTCCAACTCTTGAATTGCAATTCCTTTATATGCCGTGACAACTTGTTCACAAAATCGGTGTTGAAGGTTTGTTGACTAGAGGAAATAAGGCTTGCGGGTATGTGTGCCACAGTCCCGGTAACCATCTGGAATGGGCTTAGTCCAGTAACTGACGAAGGAGTGATGCGGTAGGCGAAAAGGACGACTGGCAACGCTCGGATCCAGTCCTCTCCTTTCGCCTTAAGGGATGCTTTTAAAGTCCTGTGGAAACGTTCAATTTTCCCATTCGCACTGGGGTGGTAAGAAGCAGTGCGAATCCGGAAGAACCCTACCAACTTGGAGAGTTCACGGAATAATTCCGACTCGAATTGTTTTCCCCGATCTGTAGTCACAGACAGGGGCACACCAAAGCGTTGCATCCATGCTCGCATGAAGGAAAGGGCTATAGCTTCCGCCGTTGTGGATGCAATCGGATCAACTTCAACCCATCCAGTTTCGCGGTCAATATAAGTGACAAGATATCGTTCCCCACTGTGAGCTGGTTTGAGAGGTCCAACTATGTCGAGATGGATGTTCTCAAACCGTTCACCGACTGGGAAACTTTGGGGTTCCGTTTTTGGATACCTCGTTATCTTGGATCTTTGACATTCTTGGCACTCGCGACAGAGTTGTTTAATATCTTTTCTTGCATTATTCCATATAAATCGAGACAGAATCAGACGTGTGCTGGCTTTAACACCAGGATGTCCCAAATCGTGGAGATTTTTGAAAACAGTGAATCTGTGAGATATGGGAACTATAGGTCTGGGATATGGTGTTGAAACATCGCAAAGGAGGAGGGAATTATCAGCTAAACGGTAGTGCTTCCGGATGAAACTACCCTCGAATTCTTCTTTGGCAGCAACAGCTTGTGCTTTAGCCAAGGTCGAGAGATCAAATGGATCGACAGACACGCTAAGTACAAGACGTGACAGAGCATCTGCTACCACGTTTTCTCTTCCGGGAATGTAACGAATGTCATCGATGAACTCGGATAAGTACGATAGCTGACGATGTTGTTTGGGATTTTCGCTTGATTTCTTTTCGTAAGCTTTCGCCAAGGGTTTGTGATCTGTATAGGCTACAACGTGGCGCCCTTCTAGCATTGCTTGGAACTTCTTAGTTGAATCATACAATGCATACAGCTCTCTATCGAAGGTCGACCACTTTTGCTGAGCTTCGGAGAACTGGCGGGAGTAAAATGATAGAGGTACGGAAAGTCCATTCCTGAGTACGTGAAGCGACGCGCCATATGCCTTGGAAGCAGCATCAGTCGTTAGTATGTAATTTGTGTCCTCTGGACAGGGATAGTAAAGCATTACACAGTTTGCCAAAGCATTTTTGAGGGCGGAGAAAGAATTCTCGTGGTCCTCATTCCAAATCCACTGAGGTGTAGTGCCTCCTTTAGGTTGGCTTGTCCGAAGAATTTCATGAAGTGGTGCAGCTATGGCCGCAAATTTAGGAATGTGTTGCCGGTAGAATCCAAACATCCCAATGAGGCGTCTCAGGTCAGCATAACTCCGTGGTGAGGGCATTTGGAGTAGTACTTCAATCTTATCTTTCTTTGGAAGAATCCCAGCTGGCGAAATGCGATATCCCAAGAAATCGGTTTCTGTGGTAAAGAACTCGCATTTGTCGAAATTTGCTTTGACACCATATTGT
This sequence comes from Trissonchulus latispiculum, assembly GCA_030248195.1. NCBI lineage: Eukaryota > Metazoa > Nematoda > Enoplea > Enoplida > Ironidae > Trissonchulus > Trissonchulus latispiculum. The sequence goes on along the minus strand of JASAND010026187.1, from coordinate 8,649 downwards.
TGGAACCTGTCGAATAGGAGCTCTAGGTGTTTAATGTGATCATCTTTATTCTTTGATGCTATGAGGACGTCGTCGACGTAGCCAAAAGCGAAGTCCAAGCCGGATAACACCTGGTCTATGAACCTCTGAAAGGTGCAACCAGAGTTGCGAAGACCAAACGGCATTCGGACAAACTCGAAGGACCCAAATGGAGTCGTTATAGCGGTTTTGCAAATGTCCTCATTTGCAACTGGGATTTGATGATAGGCCTTTACTAGGTCCATTCGAGAAAATATTGTGCATCCTTTCATCTTGGAAGCAAAACTGAGAATATGCGGTAGAGGATATCGATCTGGAACGGTTTGACGATTCAAGGCTCGATAATCCCCACAGGGTCGCCAATCACCAGGATTCTTTTTAGGGACCATATGAAGAGGACTTGCCCACTCACTTGCAGACCGACGGATGATTCCATCTTTTAGCATGGACTCGAAGAATGTTTTTGCAACCTTTAGTTTTTTTCTGGATGAAGCTGGCGCGGTTTAGACACCACAGGAGAACCTTTTGTGATAATTCTGTGAACTATGGTGTGTTTCGAGGTTTCTTCGGAAGAAAAATTCAGAGGGCTAAAGATGTCTTTGAACTTGGAGCATAACGAGGAAATCTCGAAATCTTTTACCTTGTCGAAGTCAAAAACAGCGCTAGAGTATGCGGTTATTTTTGACTTCGACAAAGCTACGTTTAGCTTTGTGCTGTGATCACTGAGCTGACCGCTTTTGCAATCGATAAGGAGACCTTGTCGGGACAAAAAGTCCATGCCGAGAACATTATGTTCTACATCGGCCACGATGAAAGTGTGGTGAAAACTGCGGCGTATTGGTCGAATAGATAGGGAGCACGAAACTTTGCCGTGAACAACAATTGGGCCACCAGAAACGGTTTTTAGTGTACATTCTGTGGGCTCTAGTAGATTTGTAGGAGCTGATCGTTTCGTTAAAAGCGAAACGTCTGCACCAGTGTCAATAAGCAGTTTGATGGTTTTATTGTCTATTGTTGCGGAAACATGCAACAGTTCACTGCAGCGTACCGCGTTTACTGCAGTGATTGGGAGTTTTCCTGAATGCGGCTCGGGGAAGGCCCGCGGGACGAAGGGTCCAACGATTGAGGCTTTTGTCCAGGCCACTTGCACCAGGGTTTGCATCTTTTGGCAGCCGATCCGTAGTAGATATGAAAACGACAAATTTTCGGTTTCTGACCTACTGAAAACGGATAGATGGCATTTTCTCCATCACGTGGTTTTTCGTAGTTGCGCGGTTTTGGGCTTCTGCTTGTGTGGGAAACTGCTGAAACAGATGGCTTCTCAACCATTTGTGTTATAGTATCTGCTAAAGATGCAAAATCGTCTCCTTTCAAATGCATGTGCCCTGCCAGTGCGGCTCGCGCCGAGACAGGCATCGCATTTAAAAGTTTGTGTTTCAGGAGGTCATCATCAGCTTGCAAACCAATTTCAGAAAGTTTTCTGCTTAGACGTCGGAAAAAGAAACTTGGCTTCTCACCTTGAAGTGAAACCTCACCCAATGCCTCTTCAATCAGTTCAGTTTTAGTTTTAGTGTATAATTTCAGAATTACCGCCTTTACTTCTTCGTAGTTGGTACCCATGTCAGTTGGTAAGTTCAGTGCCACGTCTTCGGGTAGAGCAGCCAACACGTGGTGATACTTTGTGGAATCGGACGTTATCTGCGCCAAAACGAACTGACTTTCTATCTGCCGAAACCAAATGCTTGGGTTTTGACGATAAAACGGGGGTGGTTTGACGGAAACGCGAGCGACCATAGCGTGTCCGTCGGCGTCTTCCCGAAGAGCTTGACCATCCATGGGTGGGCCAGGATTTGACTCTACGTCTCCTGACACCAGTAGGAGGATGCGGAAAAAGGTAGCTTGACGGTAGGAAGTTGGGTGCCAGTGTAGATGAAAAACTGAACAGGGATACTTTGAGGAGAACTTGGAACGGACGAAATATTCTTGTAATGGATTTTGTGACAGCAAAAGACTTGCGGCCAGAAAACCACCTTGGAACCAGGGTGCAGTAGTTACATGGCATAGAGAAACATGGTAAAAATTGTCAGTAGTTATGAATCCACGCTGATCCATACCCATAAACAAAGAAAGTTTAGAGAAAATTATAAGAATTGTCCAAAAGGTTGCCATCTTGGTCGAAGTCAAGGGGCCACCAAATTTATGTTGCCTTCAGTTCTGGAATGTTAGACATTTAACAGCATAACATAGGTTTAATTAGCAACGTGTACAATCAATACGTTTCTCCTTTATATATAGGATTCAATCTCTCTTCTTAGCTCTTTTTCAAAGTAAGATAAATATTTATTATTAGCCATTATAAGCCATATGAGTGGCTCCTATCCTGCGCTTTGCGAAATAATCTGCTTCAAAGATAAGTTCTTCAGTATTCTATATTTAATGTTAGAAGAATGTTAATTTTATCAAGAGTACATAATAACTAAGAGTGTGACAAGCGTAAAGCTCTTAGATATTAGGCTCGGGACATCATCTGCACGATAACGGCTGACCCCCCTCCACAAATTAGACCCATCACTTCAAAGAATTTTGCACGCTATGTTTGTGTTCTAAAGCTCACAACACAACTACTCAGTTGGTTTAATGTGCGTCAGTTACGAGCTTTAACACGCAAACTTAAATTAAACTAAACGTTAACATTTAAATTGATTATATCGACAAAAGTGCATAAGGGAGGGTCCATTTTTGGTCAATTTTTCGACCATCTCCGATTTCGCTCATTTTCACATATATTAATAATCTTTGAGTGGGATATTTTAACGAGTTTTCAAATTGAACTCGTATCTCATACGGTTGTTGAGTTATTTCACCTCAAAGTCGAGGTCCGCATGTGTTGAACATAGGAAACAGAAAAAGTGGTGACTTTATTTTTGCGCCAAAAAACTCTCGACGAACAGTTGTAATCCTGCATAATTTTATATTTATAATGTAGCTTAATCATAAACTGCGGTACGCTGAAAGTAGAATTTTGATTTAGACCCCTAAAATTTTTAAAAAATTTTTTATTTATCGAAAACATTGGAAAATCGTCAAAATTCATTGTTTTTTGCAGCTGAAAAGTGCGGTCTTCGGAAAGAATTGCAAATTACTCTAATTCAGAGGCCTAAATGAAAATTCTAACTCCAGGGTTGCGTAGTACTTGAATTGGCGGTTCCACTGATACCAATGGTTCCATTATATGTTTTCCAGTTTCCAGATTTTTTTGGCGCAAAAATGGGATATTTTAGCAAAATTTTTAAAATTTCGGTGTTTTCGAAAACTTGGCTAAATTTCGACTTCAGTATGGTCCCAAACTGCCTATTTTCTATTCCAACTTATGTATTCATGTCTTCGGATCTATTTGCAGCACAAAACAACTCAAAATTTAAACTTGATATGCACGACATATGTGGCTAACTTATGTGTGAAAATGAGCGAAATCCGTCACCTACAAATTTTTCATGATAGACCCCCCACCTTAAGCTGGCAAATGCAGAATCGGCTGTGATAACCTCCTCATTTCCACTGCTCAAAAAGCTTCGTCAGTTGACTAACCAAATGCGTTGAATTCAGGATAAGAACTGGCTTTACTCAAAAACGGATAAGCATGCTTATTTGTGATATCATCCGATACATACTGCTCATTCAAACTAAATTCGTCTTAATCATCAGTCCACAATCGTCTCACATTTCATCTTAGAAATCAGTGTCTGTGTTCTAATTACAATAATAAGCACCAAAAACAAACTGCGTCTCTTTTATGTTGTTTACAAGATTGTGTTTATTGTAGCGGTGGGGCGCATGGTTTACGGCCAGCAGTTAGAAGATGTGGCTCTACCCTATGACATTTATGTTACTGGCCGCGTGTGTTCGAAACTCTGGGAATCAGTTTAGCTTCAAGGTAGCGGCATCGCAGGGTTTCTGATTGCCCACGATCGTGCCGGCAACACATACAATCTGGCTGGCAAACACTATTTAACTCCTGCCTTTCCGGCCGTTATGGTGAATCCAATCACTTTACAAGGACCTTGGCAACTTGGATGCCCCAGGGATCCGGAGAACTTTAAAAGTCCAGCCGTCTTAGCCATTCAAAGACCAAGCTCACCCTCCTCCTGTATTGTCGCTGTTATTGTGATAAGGATGAAAAACTGCAGTTTATTGAGCCCAGAGCTTTCGACGAATTATAATGTAGAGATGAGACACCTGACTGACATCTTGCAGACTAATAAATGGTTTGTAGGCAACTCCGCTGGAGCATTGAGGCCACAGAATTCGTCTAATCACGTTATCATGCTTCTGATTTGTCTGAATAAAGATCACTTAAAAATACCCTGATTTGCGTGGTTGTAGCTGCTGTTATTTTGTCATCGTCATACAAGTTTTTCCGTATTTTTGCTGAAATTGTGGTGGTTGATGGTGATGAGTTCTGGTGATATGGTGCCCGTGTAAGCACCTGTCATTGTCGCACATTCATTCGAAGGGAGACTGAAGACGGATGTCAAAGCTCCTCTTTCTGATGAAGTAAGCGTTTATGATTTGTCGTTAAGCAGTTGCGCTAGCGACACCTATAGTATGAGGTAATTAATAAAGTGTTGAATGACAGTCTGCAATCAGGCTGCTCAGCGCCACCGTAGCAGGAAAAAATTATTTGCTAAAAAGAATGTGCGTTCGTAGTTTAGTGGCAGTTACAATGTACAAGCTCGCAACGTATTCAGCCTCACTAAACTACCTGAAAATCGTTTCTTTCGCTTGAATTAGTGTAGGAAAGTAGTACAATTTGCCTAATAAACATAAAGTGGACTGTGTGCCTATGGGGTATTGCACTGGTTCGAGCTCGGTTTGTGATTCTAGTGCACAGTTTCTTGAAAAGATTTGACTGTAGCTGGTGCTATATTAATGCTACTACTACTCGTGTTGACCTGTAATAATTGCTTTTGTTTCTAGCAAAGAATATTGTTGTGAAAATTTTGGTTTCTCGACAGTTTTTCAAATTACAAACAAATTAAGTGTTGCCATCGTCAACAAAAGACTTTTGAAATAGCCATATGAGTGGCTCCTATCCTGCGCGTTGCGAAATAATCTGCTTCAAAGATAAGTTCTTCAGTATTCTATATTTAATGTTAGAAGAATGTTAATTTTATCAAGAGTACATAATAACTAAGAGTGTGACAAGCGTAAAGCTCTTAGATATTAGGCTCGGGACATCATCTGCACGATAACGGCTGACCCCCCTCCACAAATTAGACCCATCACTTCAAAGAATTTTGCACGCTATGTTTGTGTTCTAAAGCTCACAACACAACTACTCAGTTGGTTTAATGTGCGTCAGTTACGAGCTTTAACACGCAAACTTAAATTAAACTAAACGTTAACTTTTAAATTGATTATATCGACAAAAGTGCATAAGGGAGGGTCCATTTTTGGTCAATTTTTCGACCATCTCCGATTTCGCTCATTTTCACATATATTAATAATCTTTGAGTGGGATATTTTAACGAGTTTTCAAATTGAACTCGTATCTCATACGGTTGTTGAGTTATTTCACCTCAAAGTCGAGGTCCGCATGTGTTGAACATAGGAAACAGAAAAAGTGGTGACTTTATTTTTGCGCCAAAAAACTCTCGACGAACAGTTGTAATCCTGCATAATTTTATATTTATAATGTAGCTTAATCATAAACTGCGGTACGCTGAAAGTAGAATTTTGATTTAGACCCCTAAAATTTTTAAAAAATTTTTTATTTATCGAAAACATTGGAAAATCGTCAAAATTCATTGTTTTTTGCAGCTGAAAAGTGCGGTCTTCGGAAAGAATTGCAAATTACTCTAATTCAGAGGCCTAAATGAAAATTCTAACTCCAGGGTTCCGTAGTACTTGAATTGGCGGTTCCACTGATACCAATGGTTCCATTATATGTTTTCCAGTTTCCAGATTTTTTTGGCGCAAAAATGGGAATTTTTAGCAAAATTTTTAAAATTTCGGTGTTTTCGAAAACTTGGCTAAATTTCGACTTCAGTATGGTCCCAAACTGCCTATTTTCTATTCCAACTTATGTATTCATGTCTTCGGATCTATTTGCAGCACAAAACAACTCAAAATTTAAACTTGATATGCACGACATATGTGGCTAACTTAGGTGTGAAAATGAGCGAAATCCGTCACCTACAAATTTTTCATGATAGACCCCCCACCTTAAGCTGGCAAATGCAGAATCGGCTGTGATAACCTCCTCATTTCCACTGCTCAAAAAGCTTCGTCAGTTGACTAACCAAATGCGTTGAATTCAGGATAAGAACTGGCTTTACTCAAAAACGGATAAGCATGCTTATTTGTGATATCATCCGATACATACTGCTCATTCAAGCTAAATTCGTCTTAATCATCAGTCCACAATCGTCTCACATTTCATCTTAGAAATCAGTGTCTGTGTTCTAATTACAATAATAAGCACCAAAAACAAACTGCGTCTCTTTTATGTTGTTTACAAGATTGTGTTTATTGTAGCGGTGGGGCGCATGGTTTACGGCCAGCAGTTAGAAGATGTGGCTCTACCCTATGACATTTATGTTACTGGCCGCGTGTGTTCGAAACTCTGGGAATCAGTTTAGCTTCAAGGTAGCGGCATCGCAGGGTTTCTGATTGCCCACGATCGTGCCGGCAACACATACAATCTGGCTGGCAAACACTATTTAACTCCTGCCTTTCCGGCCGTTATGGTGAATCCAATCACTTTACAAGGACCTTGGCAACTTGGATGCCCCAGGGATCCGGAGAACTTTAAAAGTCCAGCCGTCTTAGCCATTCAAAGGACCAAGCTCACCCTCCTCCTGTATTGTCGCTGTTATTGTGATAAGGATGAAAAACTGCAGTTTATTGAGCCCAGAGCTTTCGACGAATTATAATGTAGAGATGAGACACCTGACTGACATCTTGCAGACTAATAAATGGTTTGTAGGCAACTCCGCTGGAGCATTGAGGCCACAGAATTCGTCTAATCACGTTATCATGCTTCTGATTTGTCTGAATAAAGATCACTTAAAAATACCCTGATTTGCGTGGTTGTAGCTGCTGTTATTTTGTCATCGTCATACAAGTTTTTCCGTATTTTTGCTGAAATTGTGGTGGTTGATGGTGATGAGTTCTGGTGATATGGTGCCCGTGTAAGCACCTGTCATTGTCGCACATTCATTCGAAGGGAGACTGAAGACGGATGTCAAAGCTCCTCTTTCTGATGAAGTAAGCGTTTATGATTTGTCGTTAAGCAGTTGCGCTAGCGACACCTATAGTATGAGGTAATTAATAAAGTATAATTAAATAATAATTAATTAATAATGACAGTCTGCAATCAGGCTGCTCAGCGCCACCGTAGCAGGAAAAAATTATTTGCTAAAAAGAATGTGCGTTCGTAGTTTAGTGGCAGTTACAATGTACAAGCTCGCAACGTATTCAGCCTCACTAAACTACCTGAAAATCGTTTCTTTCGCTTGAATTAGTGTAGGAAAGTAGTACAATTTGCCTAATAAACATAAAGTGGACTGTGTGCCTATGGGGTATTGCACTGGTTCGAGCTCGGTTTGTGATTCTAGTGCACAGTTTCTTGTAAAGATTTGACTGCAGCTGGTGCTATATTAATGCTACTACCAAGAGTACATAATGATAAGAGTATGACAAGCCTACACTCTATGTAGTCAAGGCCAAAACTATGCTATGCGCGCTATCGACTGACCCCCCACAAATTGACCCCCTCTCACACCGCCCCTATATGGTAGGTGGTGCAGACGGGGGTCGCTCTCTGCTTTGCATAATTACACGTTGAAATTAATAGCGGCCCAATTTGGGGAGGGGGTTTAAGCGTGTATATTTAACACTTGCATGCAAAAAAACATGCTAAGTGAGTGAGTAACCCCCATTTGGGACTATGTACCCATATAGGGGCGGTGTGAGAGGGGGTCAATTTGTGGGGGGGGTCAGCCGATAGCGCGCATAGCATAGTTTTGGCCTTCACTGCATAGAGTGTTAGGCTTGTTATACTCTTGTCATTATGTACTCTTGCTACTACTATAGTCATGTTCGCATGAATAATTGCTTTTGTTTCTAGCAAAGATTTTTGTTGTGAAAATTTTGGTTTCTTAACAGTTTTTCAAATTACAAATAAATTAAATGTTGCCATCGTCAACAAAAGACTTATGAAATAGCCATATGAGTGGATCCTATCCTGCACGTTGCGAAATAATTCTTCAGTATTCTATATTTAATGTTAGAAGAATGTTAATTTTATCAAGAGTACATAATAAGTAAGAGTGTGACAAGCGTAAAGCTCTTAGATATTAGGCTTCGGACATCATTCATTATTCCTACTCGCGTGAATTATTGCAAGATGTTGATATGAGCGGCTGCTTTCTCGTATATACAATTTTATCTTAAACAGTAACATAGAGACTGTCCCTGGGTTGTCTACTTTTAGACTTACTTGAGCCTCGCCACTGCTTTTCCAACACAATATTTTTAACGATCAGTGACAATTTTAATTTCTTTTAGACTATTATTAAGTGCGAGACTATTAAAACTCCGAATGCGTAACAGAGTATTTTCAGCTGG